>CAUYPK010102450.1:0-76303 GCA_963574355.1 Loris lydekkerianus | reverse complement strand
CCAGGAATGGAAGAAAAAGTATCCAATGTACTCAGCCCTACTATGAAGCTAAACTATAGCTTTTACATGAAGGCTATAACCCAACTATACCACAAGACTATGGGGAAAGGACCAAGGAAGGGGAAGGGAGGGGGGAGGTTTGGGTGGAGGAAGGGTAATGGGTCGGGCCACATCTATGGCGCATATTTTTATCTATAATAATAAAAAAAAAATTCTGTCTTACCAAAGAGTACAAAACATTAATGAAGTTTATTACCTTAGATTCTTAAGTGAAAAAGCTCTCATTTATACTAAAAAGATTTCATTTTGATATTAGAACTTGCCTGAGCTAAAGATATCAATGCTGTATTATCAATATAAAAGGCTTAATAAAGATAGAAATGTAAAAAATGCATGAGAAAATGTTGAAACTTCCTATGAATTAGAGGACAAAATCAGAGGGAGGAACATTTTAGTCTATCAATATGCTAAAAATGGCTGGACATGGTGAATCATGCCTGTAGCCTCAGCAATTTGGGAGGCCAAGATGGGAGTATCAATTGAGTCCAGGAGTTCCATAATAACTTGGGCAACAGAGTAAGATCCTGTCTCTACAAAAAAAATAAGAAAAATCAGCCAGGCATGATGGTACAAGACCTTAGTCCTAGTTACTCAGGATGATAAGGTAGGAGGATTAAGTCCAGGAGTTTAAGGCCCCACTGAGCTATGATAGGCCCACTGCACGCCAGCCTGGACAACAGAATGAGACTCTGTCTCTAAAAAAAAAAAAAAATGCTAACAATGGGCAAATAAAAAATTATATAGTAATAGCAGTTATCACTTAAATTTAATTAATTAGCATGTTCCAGTTGAGGTGCTACTGGTATTTTATTTTAAGCCTCTTAGAGCTTTTAAGGTTAAAAACAATTGGGATTCAAAAAAGTTACCTATCTTAACCATTCAACAAAATGACCTATTTCATATTTCTTGAAGTAAGTTTTATTCTCCTTATATCTTTTTAGTGGCATTATTCATAGTGGTATTTATTAGGTAGTAGGGATAGATAAACATCTCAGTCCCTAAACTATTGAGACAGTATAATCCAGTAACACTGTGTTATGAAGTACATGTACAATGATGTGCTAGCTGAGAAAATCAATAGGACATAAAATACCCATGAAGTAGGTCAATGAATAATCTGAAGGATAAAAATGAATATTTGTCATGATAAGATTCAGGGGAAAGTGATAAATTTGGATTTTAAAAAGCAAGATTTTCAGCTAAATCACTTAAATGACAAAGATAATAAATGTTTCTCATGTTTGCTCTAGTCTCTTCAACTATTAAAAGAGCAGGTGTTAAAACAAATTCTTAAAAAACTACACAAATATATTTGTGTAATGAGTGTACAGATACTTTATATTTCAGAATTTTGCTCTTCCATATTTTTAAAATACATGTCAATTTATAGTAGAATTTAAAACCTGAAAGAAGGCTCTGTATGTAGCTCAGCAGCTAGGCCCCCAGCCGCATACACCGGAGCTGGTGGGTTCAAACCGAGTCTGAGCCTGCCAAACAACAATGACAACTACAACCAAAAAATAGCCGGGCGTGTGGCAGGCGCCTGTAGTCTCAGCTTCTTTGGAGGCTGAGGCAAGAGAATCGCTTGAGCCCAAGAATTTGAGGTTGCTGTGAGCTGTGACACCATAGCACTCTACCAAGGACAACATAATGAGACTCTGTCTCAATTAAAATAAAATAAAATAAAATAAAATAAAATAAAATAAAATAAAATAAAATAAAATAAAATAATAAAATAAAATAAAACCTGGAGCAAGGTGTACTTTGAACTAGAATCCTCACAGTTAAATAAATTTAAACCAATGTAAAATATTATGCACATAGAACAGAGATTCTTCTAAAAGTTCAAATGCATTGAAATATTAACAGAGAATGTATTCTGCATATTAGGTGGTGCTGATTTACCATGTGTTAATTTTTTCCAACATTTTAATGGAACAGTTTTGAAACATACAGAAAATTTGAAGTAATTTTACAGTAAATGTTAGCATGCACATTGTCAGTTAATCAATCAATATTTTAGCACATTTAATTTATCACATATCTAGTCATCTAGGTTAGGAGAAACATCCTTCTGGCCACCAGTTCACTTAATCTTTTTGTTGATGCATCTCAAAGAAATTTACAGACAACCAGTATATGTCCCTACTCATACTTCAACATTCATATTATTAACCAGAGTTCAAAATTTTTTCAATGTTTTTGTCATTGCTGTTGTTTTTGAGGTAAAATTCACACAAAATGAAAAGCATAAATCTTCAGCACTTCTTTCATTGAATTCTGACAAAAGCATCTAAATGCTACTTTAAAGTGATATGGACTTGTTTGCTATTAACCTCATTATCTTATTATTCTCAGAATGTTTCTCCAGCTTTCTGGGCTGGCACAGGGAGGCCTGTAGATGAAAGGCAAACAGGCAACGTTAATGAACTGCATTTATGAGAATTTTTATAATTATAAATTATAATTATATTATAATAATAATGAATTATAATTCATTAGATTATAATTATAAATTATACTCTATAAATGTAAATCATAATTAGGTTATAATATATAATTAGATTAGGAATTAAATTATAAATAAATTAGATTTATAATTTATATTAGATGAATGAAAGATACCAACACAAATGGGTCTAAATCTTTTCTTTATAAGCAGCAAAACACATTATAATGTATTTATGTTCATTTTACTTTTCTATTAATTAAAAAAAAGAAAAACACGCTACTAAAAATACATTGAGTTTACATGTTACATTTGAAGAGTACAGAAAAAGCACTAGAGGTGTGAAGAGCCAGGCTTTGAAACAAGTGGACGTAAGACCCAGGTAATAACCAATATCACTGAACCTGGTTTAACGAATAGAGAAGGCTGCCACATGTACCACCAGCACCACTGCTGTCTGGGAGAAGGTCTCTAACACCACTGCTGGCCAAGAGAAGGTCTCTAACACCACTGCTGGCTGAGAGAAGGTCTCTAACACCACTGCTAGCCAGGAGGTCTCTAACACCACTGCCTGGGCTGCTGAGTCCCCCATCAAAATGGATTTGTTCCACATGTGGAAACTCTACACTTGGATTCACATCACTGGTCCGCGTCCCTCACTAGCCCAGTTAGATTATGTCTGATCCATTCTGATTACACGTGTTAGGGCAACTCTGAATGTAAGCACATAGCAATTTTAGTTTCTATAGTGTGTGTGGGATGATCTTAGCCCTCACCAAGAACCCTCAAGAAATACATTTTATAAATATTAAATGGAAATTTATATGATTGGCATCATAAAGTTACAAATATTCATCAAACATACATAATTTCATTTTTTTTTTTCCCTAAGCAATTCTATAAAGTCACACCAGTCTTCTATAGAGACAGGGAAAGAGAGGTGCACTCTCCTTCACACACCACTTCCTCGGGACATTTCTGACCCTGGGGGCTCCCAGGGGTGCCAGTCTTGTGCGCCATAATTTGATTCTAACTCTACATTCCTGGAGATAGTGTCATATCCCACCATGGGATATCATTCCCACAAGACCGCTCCCTAATCGCAAAAAGTGGGTCTTGATCTACACGCTGACCAGTCAGCTATCATTCAGAGTTCCCAGCACTACCTCCTCTCACAGCTCACAGAATGTAGGAAAACATTTATTGGCATATTAATAACGAATATGATAAAAAAAGTAGATGATTTAAGCATTCCACATTGTATAACAAATCATCATCTTGTACCCCACAAATATGTACAGTTATGATTTAATTAAAAAGATATAAAAAAATCAAGAAAATAATACAGATGAACAGCCAGATAAAAAGATCCAGCAAGGTTTGGAGTCATCCTAAACTCAGAAGCTTCTGTCCTTGTGAAGTTGGGGGTCACCACCCTCTCCATGTGCTCATGTCACCTGTTTGCCATCTTGGCATTTTTCTGATCCTTGTCGCTCAGGGATTTTTATGGAGGCTGGCTTGCGTCACATAAATATGACTGATTACCAACTCTATTTCTAGCCTCTCTTCCTCTCCCAATGGGGGAGCTTTAAGTTTCTAATCATGGCTGGTTTCTCCATTGACCAGCCCCCATCTAGGATACACTTCCATCACTCTGGAAATTCCAAGGGATTTAGGAGGTCTGAGTCAAGAATTGGGGTTAAAGATCAAACATTAGGACAAAGATTCTCCTAGTCCTCCTGTCACTCAGAAAATTACAAGAGTTTTAGGAGCTCTGGGCCAGGGACTGTATTACTTCTTATTTGACACAGGGCAAGCACACACTGTTATTTTGTGGATGGGGATTTTTTTTTTTTTTTTGACAATGAATACTTTGTGAACTTTTTCTGATTAGACTAGTGAGTTCCTGTCAGATTAGAACAGTGAGACCTTCCCTTCTGGACAAAGTAGCAAGGTTCCAGGACATGCTGAGGTTGGGCTAGAGATGGCACCAGACCAGCACAAACAGGGCCAAAGAGTATCTTAGCATATTTCAGACCTTTATCTTCATTACGGCACCCTTCCAGGATAGAGGATTCTAAACTTGCAAGCTAATGGCAGTCTCCTTCAGTTATGAGAAGAAGTCGATCAGCAGAAAGACTGAACAAGGAAACGGCCAAATTGATAGCTAAAGAGAAAACCCTGGTGACGATCACGCTGGTGGCTCCACTGGAGTTCCTGAGTTCTGGCCACACAAGTCCCTCGTGAATTATAAATCACCTTTCTATGCTATTATAATCACAAACTTTCCTTTTGATTAAGCAATTTCCAATGGGTTTACTATTTTCCAGTTAGAGTTATAATAATTACATTAATTACAGCTAGCTGATCCTGATTGTAAAGCTCCTTTCAGCCTACTCTGCAAAAATATACCAAAGTTTACTGTGCAGATGTCAACATCTTCCAACTGTGAGCTTTTATGTAACTAATAATAACTTTATTCCCTTCTTAATAAATAATGGAATAATGACTTTTTCCTCAAGCAAGGAAGACCTGCTTGTACTCTTATAAGTAGATACGAGACCAAAAGCAGGCCCAGCAGTACAGAAGAATACAGAAGTACAGATGACAAACACGTCATCTTCATTTAAATTATTATCCAGTCTACCTTCTCCACCTTCTTTCTGCAAACCATTAATAAAGCTGTTAGTGTGTCCTTATGTCATTGTAAATGGACATAGCTTTTGGACTTTGCACGAGATTGACTCCAAATATGGCATTTTCTTGCCACAAGTGCTGTGCATATGAGAGGCAGGAACTTATCTCTGCAAGCTCTAATTCCATAATAATTTATTCGAGAGCTTTGGCAGCTAATGCTTCAAACACTATTAATAGAAAACTGTGCACGCAGTGTAGGTGGCACTTTCAGTTTAGTAATGCTGTCATTTCTTTAAATAATAAAGTATTTATAAATCACGTCTTTGCAAAGCTGCCGAAACTGTGTAGGCAGAAACTAGTTATCTCCTTATCTCTGAGGCTTCTAAATTGTATCCACACTCTTAGCCTATATAATCACTTACATTGCTCTTACTAATTCTGGACATAACCCTCATCTGTCACTTTGTGCCTCATAAAGTAGCTGGTTATTTTTGTAACTCCTGATCAGGAATTATTTTGTTATTCCAATTATTCTACAGTAGGTTTTGTTACAGAGGGCCTGAGGGCTTGGTACCGTCTAGATTCCTGGGCTGTGTCCCAGCACTGGCAACAGAATTTTGAAATTTCACCTCTATAAATTCTCCACATTTATGTAATACCAGTCTCACTATATCAACCCTGTCACGCTCAGTGCTGGCACAGTGCACTTCCTCTCATCCCTCAACTATCCTGTGTTCTAATAAAGCATTAGGTGTTGGCACTGAAGTTGAAAACTCCTATAATTTTTAACATCGTACAGTTTTTCTTTTTTCTCAACCACGTGAGTGGTTTTTTTCTCAACCACTTAAGTGATTTATTCTCAACCACCTTCAGTGGTTTTTATGTGTAAAAAGCCTAGTTTAGCTTCCAGGCCATAGTTTGCCAACCTTGCCCTAAACTACACATAAAGGTCAGATTTCAAATGTTGGATTTAATATTTAGAGTATATTTTTATTTGCTTGATTCATGTGTTTTAATTATTTTAATTAGGCAAGGCACTCGAAATTGTAAAGGTAAATAAAAAGGCAGGATTCCAAAATTCCAATGCAGGAAATAATACATGTAAAGGTACAGATAATCCAACAGATGTGGAGAGATACAAAAGGTATTTTATAGAGCGCTGGGCAGAGGTTTGAGGTTTAGTTGATATAGAATTTACAAGCAATAAAATGTATAAATTTATGTGTGAATCCCAGGAAGTTTGATACAATTGCAGACCTACAAATCTACTATCCTAATAAAGACAAAAACGTATTTTCTTTTCTTTTTTTTTGAGACAGAGTCCCACTATGTTGTCCTTGGTAGACTGCTGTGACATCACAGCTCACAGCAACCTCCGACTCTTGTGTTTAATCTATTCTCTTGCCTCGGCCTCCCAAGTAGCTGGGACTACAGGAACCTACCACAATGCCCAGCTATTTTTTTGGTTGTTGTTGTAGTTGACGTTGTTGTTTAGCAGGCCTAGGCCAGGTTCAAACCCACCAGCTGTGGTGTATGAGGCCAGTGGCCTGACCTCTAAGCTACAGAGCCTAGCCAAAACATGTTTTCATCATCCTGAGAAAATATCATTTGTCATTTTAGACTATACCCCCATCAAGGGCACCTGCTAGGAAGATTTCCCTCAGATAAGATTAATATTTGTTCTTCTACAAATTTTGATGAATAAAATCGTACAGTGTGTTCCTCCAGAGATGATCGTGAATTTCTTTAATCCTGCCATGTTTTGTTGAAACTCCTTTTATGAGGTTCAACAAACCTTTCTATATGAGGTAGATACAAAATTAACATCTGTAAATACTCTCCCTAAATTGGGTGATATCACTGAGAACGAGGTGACACCAGGGATTAGCACACGTCCCGATTCTGCCTTCATCTGGTCTTAGCATGGCCACAACGGCTGTGTTAAACTGTGTATCTTTTCTCACGTTACTTTTGTCTTTCCTGAATTTTCATGTTTAAAATCCACCTCTTGTAAACTGTGTGTGAACGAGTCTGCCCCAACTAATTTGACGATCTGACTCTTAGTTGGAGTAAGTCTACTTGTATCTAACACGCTCACTGGTGTTTGCGATTAATTGTCTTGTAATTAGTCTTCAAATGCCATCCCTGTTCTGTACCTTTGTTCCTCCTTTCTGCCCTCCTTAAAAAACAAAATAGATTGTTTATAGCATTCCATGTTCCCTCCTATATGAAATGTTATTAACTCTTTCAATCAGTTTTTCAGTAATTACTTTAAGGATTACAGTGCTTCCTTAACTTCTAACCCATCTCGAATTAGTTCCGTATCAATCATATAAAATGTGAGGACTTACAGACCGGAGTTTCCAGTTCATTTTCTCCAACCTCACTCACATTCCACAACGTCTCTTACTATTCCAACCAGTTAGCAACCATTTTTTTGGGGGGGAGGTTGTTTATCTAAAGTTACTTTATTTTGACTTCATTTTTGAAAGATATTTTCACTGTTAGTAACATTTAAGGTAAATGAATTTGTGTGTGTTGTGTTGATTTCTCTTTTTGGCAGCACTTTATTTTTTATTTATTTTTTTTTTTTTCTCATTCTGTTGCCCTGGGTAGAGTGCTGTGGCATCACAGCTCACAACATCCTCAAACTCTTGGGCTCAAGTGATCCTCCTGCCTCAGCCTCCTGAGTAGCTGGGACTACAGGCACCCATCACAATGCCCAGATGTTTTCAGAGACTGGGTCTCACTGTCTTTAGGGCGGTCTCAAACTCCTGAGCTCAGGCAATCCACCCACATCAGCCTCCCAGAGTGCTAGGATTACAGGCATTAGCCATTGCGCTTAGCCCCAACCTCAAACTCTTTTTTTTTCTTTCTTTCTTTCCTTATTTTTTTATTGTTAAATCATAGCTGTGTACATTAGTGCAATTAAGGGGTACAATGTGCTGGTTCATATACAATCTGAAATATTCTCATCAAACTGTTCAACGTAGCCTTCATGGCATTTTCTTAGTTATTGTATGTAGACATTTGTATTCTGCCTTTAGTGTCCTTAACTTTAATCACATCTGCAAAGTCCTTTTTGCCATGTATAATACATGTTTACAGGTTCTGGGGATAAGGGGATGGACATCTTTGGCCATTATTCTCTGCCTACCACACTTGGTAGGAAGTTTAGCAGATCCACTTTAGGCAGTTGGGCACCTAAGAAACTTCTCACCTTATCCCTTCCACTCCCATTTGTACTTTGTGTATATGTATATATATATATTTTTTTTTTTTTTTGAGACAGAGGCTTAAGCTGTTGCCCTGGGTATGATGCTGTGGCATTACAGCTCACACAACCTCCAACTCCTGGGCCCAAGCGAGCGAGTCTCCTCTCTCTGCCTCCCAAGTAGCTGGAACTACAGGCGTCTGGCCACAACACCCGGCTGTTTTTTGGTTGCAGCCCAGCCATCGTTGTTTGGCGGGCCTTGGGCTGGATTCAGACCTGCCAGCTCAGGTGTATGTGGCTGGTGCCTTAGCCGCTTGAGCCACAGGTGCCAAGCCTGTACTTTATATATTATTCCTCTTTCTCAGTATACTAGGGTGCGTGTGTGTCTGTGTCTGGAGTGACATTAATCCTGACATTAGTTTCTTTTTACCAGATATGTCTTGTCGTTCAAGACTTGCAACACTAAACGAGAAATTGACAGCCCTTGAACGGAGAATAGAATACATTGAAGCACGGGTACGTATGATGGACAAGGGCTGTCCAAGAGAGAATGCATATGTACACTTATTGCTGAAAAAATCCTGAAGGAAGAAACAGGCTTAGAGAAGTTAAGTACTGTGCCTGAATTTGAGCTAGGTTTCTATGGCTACAAATCTGTATTCTTTTCTACCATTCGTCGCTGCCTAGGATCGTAAGTAAGATTTTTTTAGATGCCTTTAATCTTTTTGAATTTATCTAAATGTCAGGTTTTTTTTGACAGGTGACAAAAGGTGAAACTCTCACCTAGAAGCATGCCGTGCTGCTGCTGGGAAGTTGTTTGACAGAACACAGGCACGTGGGAAAGGCCCCAGCAGCCTTCAGCTCCTTCCTCTCTCCTCAAAGAGCAACAGGGCTTATTCTTGTTTTCTTTTTTCAAAAGTGTAGCCTTTGGGCTCTGCCATATGCATCTGGGGGTGTGATGTGCCTCACAGGGAGAAGTTCAGGGCAACTCTTGGCATTCTACCTTTTCAGTAACATTTTATTAAACTACTTGTCCATGTATTTGAGGTGTTTGGGGCCAAAATCCTGGAACTCTTTGTGAAGGTCCTCACCACATCTCTTTCTTTGTCTTTCAGACTCTCTTTACCTCTCATTGCTCTGCACTGAATCTATATATAGTCTTTTTCTCTTCTGCACCTTTGGTGGGAGGTGAGAGGCGGCAGCCTGGCTGAGGCACTCATCCTCTGGCGGTGTGGCTGCCAGAGAATGTTGTTGCTAACCCACCAGTTTCTTGTCATTTGGGGGAGGTCAAGGCCAGGCCCTCACTTGGCTTGAAGGGACACTTTCAGAGCTTTCTTTCTGTCAGTGGAGGTGTCTGTGCCTCATATTCCCTTAATAAACTCCTCGACTTATCTGACTGCTGTGATTATGATGGGCAGACAAGCTATAAATGGGCTCACTTACTCCATAGAAATATGACATGTAAGATTATTATTCTATCATAAAACCTTCAGATGTAGCTGTTTGATTCAAAGCTTAAGTGGCTTACCAACCCAAGCCCCCATCTTTATACATTCAGCTGACAATTCATTCTGGGAATCTTTTGGTTAATCAGCAGACATTGACCAAGTATGTACTGTGTAAGCATGTTCTAATAAAAGACATAGCATTAAATCATACGTGATGCTTACAGTCTATGGAAATGCCAATATCCACATGATTTAACTGTAATCCAGGACAGATTGTAATCTTGGATTACAATTATAATCCAAGATAACCGTGTATCTTGTTACACAGTACAAGATAAAGGTCTGCTTTCTTTGAAAGCAAATTAATTTTTTGAAACAAGGGTCCCTGTTGCCCTAGGTAGAGTGCACTGGCATCATAGCTCACAGCAACCTCAAACTCTTAGGCTCAAGAGATCCTCTTGCCTTAGTTTCCCAAGTGGCTGGGACTACAGTCTCTTACCACAACATCTAGCTAGTTTTGCTTTTTTTTCTTTTTCTATTTATTTTTTATTTATTTATTTTTTTTTTTGAGACAGTGTTTCAAGCTGTCGCCCTGGGTAGAGTGCGGTGGCATCACAGCTCACAGCAACCTGAAACTTTTGGGCTTCAGCAATTCTTTTGCCTCAGCCTCCCAAGTAGCTAGACTACAGGCACCTGCAACAACACCCAGCTTTTTTTTTTTTTTTTGGTTACAGTTACCATTATTGTTTAGCAGGCCCAGGCCAGGTTCAAACCTACCAGCTCCAGTGTATGTGGCCGGTGCCCTGCTGACTGAGCTATAGGCACCACCCTTGTTTTTTGTTTATTTTTTTTGAGGCAGAGTTTTATTTTGTCACCCTTAGCAAAGTGCCATGGCATCATAGCTAATAGCAACCTCCAACTCTTAGGCTTAAGTGATTCTCTACCCTCAGCCTCCCAAGTAGCTGGGACTACAGGCACCTGCCACAATGCCTGGCTCTTTTTTTTTGTTGTAGTTGTCATTGTTGTTTGGCAGGCCCAAGCTGGAATCCAACCCACCAGCTTAGGTGCATGTGGCTGGTGCACTAGCCGCTGAGCTATAGGTGCCAAGCGTGAAATAGGCTTTTTTTTTTTTTTTTGTAGAGACAGAGTCTCAATCACCCTCAGTAGCTCACAGCAACCTCCAATTCCTGGGCTTAGGCGATTCTCTTGCCTCAGCCTCCCAAGTAGCCGGAACCACAGGCACCTGCCACAATGCCCAGTTATTTTTTTTTTGTTGCAATTTGGCAGCGGCTGGGTTTGAACCTGCCACCCTCGGTACATGAGGCCGGCGCCCTACACACTGAGCCACAGGGGCCGCCCTGAAGTAGGCATTCCTATCTTCATTAATAGGTAAGGAACAATTTCAGAGAGGTCAAAACTTGCCCAAAGTCATACAAAGTAAAGGGAAGTACTGGGTTTGACATACTGACTCAGACTGCTGTAAGCATTTTTTAAATTTTGAATGTGGTAATGAGATCTAAAATGTTTTCTCATTCCTAGTCCGGTGCTTTTTTTTTTTCTTTTTGAGACAGTCTCAATATGTTGCCCTTGATAGAGAGCCGTATTGTCACAGTTCACAGCAACTTCAAACTTTTGGACTCCAGCGATTCTCTTGCCTCAGCCTCCCAAGTAGCTGGGACCACAGGCACCCACCAGAACACCCAGCTATTTTTTTTTGTTGTTGTTGTTGTAGTTGTTTAGCTGACCCAGACCCGAGTTTGAACCTGCCACCCTCAGTGTACATGGCTGGCACCGTAACCACTGTGCTATGGGCACTGAGCCCCAGTGCTCTTTCACTGCCTCATATTAGGTCATTTTTTTGTTTCTTTGGTGTTTTTTTTTTTTTTTCTTTTGAGACAGTCTCCTGAAGCCCTGCCCAGAGTGCTCTGGCATTATAGCTAACAGCAACCTCAAGTTCTTGGGCTCATGTGATCCTCTTGCTCAGGCTGGTCCTGAGCTTGAGCAATCCTTTCCCTAGGTCCCCCAGAGTGCTAAGATCATAGGTGTGAGCCATGACACCTGGCCCACATTAGATAGTTTTCAAGGAATTATCGGCCCATGTTAAAATTATATGCCTCTCCACCAGTTGCCCTGGGTAGAGTGCCATGGTATCACAGCAACCTCAAACTCTTGGGGTCAGGTGATCCTCTTGCCTCAGCCTCTCAAGTAACTAAGACTACAGGCCCTGCCACAATACTCAGTTATTTTTAGAGACAGGGCCTCACTCTTACTCAGGCTGGTCTTAAACGCATAAGCTCAGGCAATCCACCTCCCTTGGCCTCCCAGAATGCTAGGATCACAGGCATCAGCCTCTATGCTCAGTCTGAAAGTCCTGCTTAAGAATTTTTTTTTTCTTGAGACAGAGCCTCAAGCTGTCGCCCTGGGTAGAGTGCTGTAGCATCACAGCTCACGGCAACCTCCAATTCTGGGCTCTAGCGATTCTCTTGCCTCCGCCTCCCAAGTAGCTGGTAGCTGAGACTACAGGCATCTGCCACAACGCCCAGCTATTTTTTGGTTGCAGCTGTCATCTGGCAGGCCTGAGCTGGATTCGAACCCGCCAGCTCAGGTGTATGTGGCTGGCGCCTTAGCCACTTGAACCACAGGCGCCAAGCCCCTGCTTAAGAAATTTAATTTAGGTGGTGCCCATTGTTCAGTGAGTAGGGTGCTGGCCACATATACCCAGGCTGGTGGGTCCGAACCCAGCCTGGGCCAGCTAAACAACAATGACAACTGCAACAAAAAAATAGCTGGGCATTATGGCGGGTGCCTACAGTCCTAGCTACTTGGGAGGCTGAGGGAAGAGAATCGCTTTAGGTCAAGACCTGGAGGTTGCTGTGAGCTGTGATGTCACAGCACTCTACCGAGGGCAACATACGGAGACACTTATCTCAAGAAAAAAAAAAAAATTAACCAAGCATGATGTCTCATCCCTCCAACCTGAACAAGGTGAGATCCCGTCTCTATTAAACCTACAAAAAGTAGCCAGATGATGTGGTGGGTCCCTGTAGTCCCAGCTACTCAGGATCCTGAGACAGAATCTCTTAAACCCAAGAGTTTGAAGTTGTGGCTATGATGCCAGGGCACTCTACCCAGGGTGAGTCTCTCTCAAGAAGAAAAGATTACTCTTTGGGAGACAGAGGAGAGAGGATCCCTTGAGCTCAGGATTTTGAGACCAACCTGATCAAGAGGAAGACTCCATCTCTAAAAATAGCCAGGCATTGTGGGTGCCTGTAGTCCCTTCTACTTGGGAGGCTGAGGCAGAAGGAACGCTTGGACCCAGGTGTTTGATGTTGCTCTAAGCTAGTCTGATGCCACAGCACTCTAGCCTGGGCAACAGAGTGAGACTGTCTCAAAAAGAAAAAAGAAATTTAATCCATTCTAGCACTTTCTCTAGCTATCTCTAGGTTGGAGAAACTTCTGGAGCCAAAAGCAGCTCTCTATCTCCCTTTAGGATGACCTTATTTAGTGAGGCTTCAGGAACTGAGATTTTATTCTCAAGTTTCACACATCTTTGATCACAGCTCATTGCAGTCAAGAAATAGTGTTATGCTAAACCACACTTTTTTGTTCCAAAAGTGTGATTTCTTCAACTATGCCTTTCTGGGATACTAACACTTCACCTTAACTCAGGATGATAAAATTAGATTTTACATTTTGATTTAGGTTTGATGAATCATTCTTTTTTGAAAAACATACTTAATCTTTGTAACAAAACTAACATGTTGACAGGATTATTCGAACTATGAAGAGACAATTTCAGAGGGGCTAAAGATTCAGAAATCTGTCCCCAGATTTTCTGAATTCAAATTGTTCTCAGCTGCTTCACTGTAAAGAAAAGTTCAGCCAGGCTTGGTGGCTCAAGCCCATAATCCTAACACTTAGGGAGGCCCAGGCCGGTGGGTTGCTTGAGCTCAGGAGTTTTGAGAGACCAGCCTCAGCCAGAGCAAGACCCTGTCTCTAAAAAAAATAGCCATGCCCTGTGGCAGGTGCCTGTAGTCCCAGCTACTCAGTAGGCTTAGGTAAGCGAATCGTTTGAGCCCAAGAGATTAGGGTTGCTGTGAGCTATGATACCACAGCACTCTACGCAGGACAAGTGAGACTGTCTCAAAAAAAATTAGAAAAATAAAAGTTGAATTGAGTTCTTAAACTTTTTTTTTTTTTTTTTAATGTAGAGACAGAGTCTCACTTTATTGCCCTCGGTAGAGTGCTGTGGCCTCACACAGCTCACAGCAACCTCCAACTCTTGGGCTTAGGAAAAATTAACCCGGCATGGTGTTGAACACATGTAATCCCAGCTACTTGGGAGGCTGAGATAAGAGAATCACTTGAGCCCAAGAGGTTGCTGTGAGCTATGACACCACAGCATTCTACTGAAGATGACAAGCAATACTGTCTCAACACAACAATGAAAACAAAGGTTGGGCACAATGGCTCCTACCTGTAATCCTACCAGTCTGGAAGGCTGAGGCTGGTAGCTTGCTTGAGCTCAGGAGTTGGAGACCAGCCCAAGCAAGAGTGAGACCCTATCTAAAAAACCAGCCAGGCATTTTGGCTGTTGCCTGTACCCCCAGCTACTCGGGAGGCTGAGGCAAGACAATTGCTTGAGCCCAGGAGTTGGAGGTTGCTGTGAGCTGTGATATCATGGCACTCTACCCAGGGTAACAGCTTGAGGCTCTGTCTCAAAAAACAGAAAATGTGTGTGTATGCAATGGAATATTAAATAAAAAAGATTAAATCTTGTCATTTGTAGCAACACGAAAGCATTTGGAAGACATATGTTCATTGAAATAAGCCAGACACAGGTGGGCCGTGGTGGCTCTTGCCTGTAATCCTAGTAATTTGAGAGGCTAAGGCAGGAGGCTTGCTTGAGGCCAAGAATTTGTGACTGGCTGAGCAACATAGCTTGATCTCGGTCTCTACAAGAAACAACTGGGTTTGGTGACAGGCACCTGTAGTCCCAGCTATTTGGGAGGTAGAGGTAAGAGAATTGATTGAGCCTAAGAGTCTGAGGTTTCAGGGAGCTAAGACTGTGCCACAGCACCACTCCAGCCTAGGCCACAAAGTGATACCCTATTGGGGGGGGGGGGCAAGTGTAATTATATATCAGTTTTTGTTTTTTGGAGACACAGTCTCACTATGTTGCCCTCAGTAGTATGCTGTGGGGTCACAGCTCACAGCAACCTCAAACTCTTGGTAATTCTCTTGCCTCAGCCTCCCAAGTAGCTGGGACTATAGGCGCCCACCACAACGCCCGGCTATTTTTTGTTGCAGTTGTCGTTGTTTAGCTGGCCCAGGCCAGTTTCGAACTCACCAGCCTCAGTATATGTGGCTGTTGCCGTAACCACTGTGCTATGGGCGCCACGCCTATGTATCAGTTTTAAAAAGAATTCAGCTACCTTTTTTGTTGTTAGACATGTTCATTACAGATAAGTTTTTCTTACAAAGGTAATACCGGTTGAATATCCCTTATGTGAAATGCTTGGTACCAGAATTGTTTTGGATTTTTGGAATATTTGCATTATATATTTACCAACTGAGCATCCTAAACAAAAAATTTGAAATCTGGGTGGTGCCTGTGGCTCAGTGAGTAGGTACCGGTCCTATATACTGAGGATGGTGGGTTCAAACCCGGCCCCGGCCAAACTACAACAAAAAATAGCTGGGCATTGTGGCGGATGCCTCTGGTCCCAGCTACTTGGGAGGCTGAGGCAAGAGAATCGCCTAAGCCCAAGAGCTGGAGGTTGCTGTGAGCTGTGATGTCACAGCACTCTACCGAGCGCAACAAAGTAAGACTCTCTTAAAAAAAAAAAAAAAAAAAAAATTGAAACCTGTAATGCTCTCGTGAACATTTCCTTTGAGCATCATGGTGGTGCTCAAACATTTTCAGATTTTGGATCATTACACATTTTGGATTTGGGGTTGGGATTACTGAATTTATGTAACTGTGGAGTCTGACCAACTCTATTTTGTACCAGCTGACTCCATCTTGTACATGATTTAAAACACTGCAGCCTCCACTGGCCCTCCCCTCACATAGTGTTACAGGGCCCGGAGCACATACTCCCTGCAGGAACAGAAAGATAAGTTCTGAGTTGTTAGACCTAACTGGGCGTTGTGGCGAGTGCCTGTGGTCCCCAGTATTTGGGAGGCTGAGGCAAGAGAATTGCTTAAGCCCAAGAATTTGAGGTTGCTGTGAGTTGTGATGCCAAGGCACTATACTGAGGGCAATATAGTGAGACCCTGTCTCAAAAAAAACAAAAAAAAATCTTGAAACTCCTAGCCTGGATGCAACACCTGCTCTCCCTAAAGGCCCTTTGTACCCACTTACCCCCTCCCTATAGACTCTAATCTTGCAAAGTTTCACATCTGTAACCCCTTTGCTTCTAGAAAACCCCTTGCCTCCAAAAGCACAAGTTAAAAACCCTGCTACCCTGCTTCTCTGGGCTGAGAGGTTTTTTTCAGGTATGAAACTCTCTCTTGTCTTGGCACCTATAGCTCAGTGACTAGGGCGCCAGCCACATACACTGGAGCTGGCAGGTTTGAATCCAGCTGGGCCTGCCAAAGAGCAATGACAACTACAACCAAAACGTAGCCGGGTGTTGTGGCAGGGGCCTGTAGTCCCAGCTACTGGGGAGGCTGAGGCAAGAGAATCGCTTAAGCCCAAGAATTTGAGGTTGCTGTGAGCTGTGATGCCACAGCACTCTACTGAGGGCGACATAGTGAGACTCTGTCTCAAAAAAAAAGGAACCCCTCTCTCGGTGCCAGCTAATAAGGGACCTTATAACTCAATTGGACTCAGTGTGCTGGTGAAATTCTGTGTAATTCCACTTCCATTTGGATACGACATAACTACTTTACAGAAAATAGGGAGAAAAGCACACAACTGCATATACTTTTTTCTCATCTCACAACACAATAATGTGATAAATTTTCTTATTTTTATTTCATTTCCATATCCTAGATAAGCCTTCCCTTAATTTAATGGGGCTGCCATTTTCCAATATGGTGTGTTCAGAAGAGTCTGCATTAGAAATGAAAGAATCTGAAAGGATGTTGCTCAAATGGGTCAAAATCATAAATATAGTCTTGCTTCTGCATTTGCAGATTTAATTGAGAACAGTTGCACGGAAGTGTAGGTAAAAATAAAAGATGTTATTCCCTTCTCCCTTCCATTTCTTTCAAATGTTAGGACAATAGACCTGGCCTGAGCCAGCGGTGGGTTTTTAGTAAGAGTTAATAGTCCTGGGCTCAGTGGCAGTGGATGTAGAATAAATGAAAATAGTTGGGCACAGTGACTCATACCTGTCATCCTAGCACTCTGGGAGGCTGAGGCAGGTGGATCGTGGAACCTCAGAAGTTCAAGACCAACCTGAGCAAGAGTGAGACTCTTCCATCTCTACTAAAAATAGAAAAATTAGCCATGCATTGTGGCAGGCACCTGCAGTTCCGGCTACTCAGGAGGCTGAGACAAGGGATCACTGAACCCAAGAGTTTGAGGTTGCTGTGAGCTATGATGTCATGGCATGCTATCCAAGGCTACAGAGTGAGACTCTGTCTTAAAAATAATAATAAAAATGGAATTAAAAAAAGAAGGCATATGGCTCAGTGCCTGTAGCTCAGAGGTTAGGGCACCGGCCATGTGCACAAGGGATGGTGGGTTCAAACCCAGGCCCAAGCCTGCTAAACAAACAAAAAAAAGCCAGGCATTGTGGCAGGTGCCTATAGTCCCAGCTATTAGAGAGGCTGAGGCAAGAGAATCATTGAGCCCAAGAGTTTGAGGTTGTGAGGTTGCTGTAAGCTGTGACACCATGGCACTCTACTGAGGGTAGTGACACAGTGACACTCTGTCTCAAAAAAAAAAAGAAAAGGCATAGAGAATGATCCTTCTCCAGATACCAAATCTGCTGCTGCCTTGATCTTGGACTTCCCAGCCTCTAACTGTGAGCAATAAATTTCTAGTGTGTTACGCCTACAATCCCAAAACTTTGAGATGCTGGGGTGGGTGGATCACCTAAGCTCACGAGTTTGAGACCAGCCTTAGCTAGAGTGAGACCCATCTCTAAAAAATAACTGGGCATTGTGGTGGGCGCCTGTAGTCCCAGCTGTGTGGGAAGCTGAGGCAAGAGAACTGCTTAAGCCCAAGAGTTGGAGGTTGCTGTGAGATACAATGCCATGGCACTCTACCACCGGTGACAAAGCCTCCCAGAGTGCTAGGATTACAGGTATGAATACTTTTCTAAAATGCTACTTGCAAAAAAATTTTTTTCTATTATGTTTTTCTTTCTTTGTTTTTTTTTTTTAAACAGTCTCACTTTGTTGCTCTGGGTAGAGTGCCTGGTGTCATAGCTCACAACACTCCCAAACTTCTGGCCTTGAGCAATCCTCTTGCTTCAGCCGCTGAGTACCCGCCATGATGCTGGGCTAGTTTTCTGTATTTTTTTTTTTTTTAGAGACAGAGTCTCACTTTGTCACCCTCAGTAGAGTGCTGTGGCGTCACAGGTCACGGCAACCTCAAGCTCTTGGGTTCAAATGATTCTCTTGCCTCTGCCTCCCGAGTAGCTAGGACTGTAGGTGCCTGCCACAACACCCAGCTAACACCCAGATATTTTTAGAGACAGAGTCTCCGTCTTGCTCAGGCTCATCCTCAACTCTTGAGCTCAAGCAATCCACCCACTTTGGCCTCCCAGAGTGCTAGGATTACAGGTTTAATCTACCTTCTCCCGCCTGACATAAGTACGTTTCTAAAATGCCAGTTTCAAAAATGAGGAATTGCTACTTGGGAGGCTGAGGCAAAAAAATCGCCCTAAGCCCAGGAGTTGGAGGTTGCTGTGAGCTGTGACGTCACTGGCACTCTACTAAGGGCAATAAAGTGAGACTCTGTCTCTAAAGAAAAAAAAAAAAAAAAAAGATGAGGAATTAAAGCCTCCGAGAATTTAAATTGTTTACCCAACATAGCACATCTGAAACTAGACCTGGAATGAGAGCCAAGGTGGGTTGTGTTTCCAACTGCTTTCCTCTTACCTATCTGGCTGGCACTCAGGGATTGGGGGGTGGTGGTGATGCAGTATTTATGTAATATAAGATTGAATTTCAGAGGACACACAGTATTAAAAGTTATTCTCTCTTCAGTTCTTCTTTATTCCTTCTGATCATGTCCAGGAGAAAGTTGGTTAGGTATCAGAAGTTCTTTAACACAGGAGAAAGGCTCAGTGCCTGTAGCTCAAGCGGCTAAGGCACCAGCCACATACACCAGAGCTGGCAAGTTCAAATCCAGCCTGGGGCCCGCCAAACAACGACAACTACAACCAAAAAATAGTCGGGCCTTGTGGTGGGCACCTGTAGTCCCAGCTACTTGGGAGGCTGAGGCAATAGGATCGCTTAAGCCCAAGATTTGGAGGTTGCTATGAGCTGTGATGCCACAGCACTCTACCCAGGGCAATAGCTTGAGGCTCTGTCTCAAATAAATAAATGAATAAATAAATTCCCAGTTAAAAAAAAAAAAAAAAAAAAACACAGGAGAAAGTTGTTTAGGTATCAGAAGTTAGAGAATTTCCACTGATGGTAGCGATACAAAATTTCTTCAACTTGTTTAAGTGTTTTCATATACATAAGTACCTTTGAAAGGAAGCATAAAAAACTGGTAATGCATATTGCCTTCAGGACTGGTTTTTGGGTAACTGGGGTAAATAGGGTGGGAGGAAAATATTTTACATGTATACTGTGGCGTACATTTTAAATTTTGTTATCCAAAGTGGAGAAAAGACAAATTTTATTAGTTACAAAATTCTTTTTTGTTTTTTTTTTGGAGACAGAGTCTCACTTTGTTGCCCTGGTAGAATGGCACCATGTCATAGCTCACAGCAACCTGAAACTCTTGGGCTCCTGGCTCTGCGCCCGTGGCTCAAGCTGCTAGGGCGCCAGCCACATGCGCTTGAGCTGGCGGTTCGAAGCAAACAACAATGACAGCT
Source organism: Loris lydekkerianus (assembly GCA_963574355.1). Lineage (NCBI taxonomy): Eukaryota > Metazoa > Chordata > Mammalia > Primates > Lorisidae > Loris > Loris lydekkerianus. The sequence goes on along the minus strand of CAUYPK010102450.1, from coordinate 56,488 downwards.
GCAACCAAAAATTAGCCGGGCGTTGTGGCAGGCGCCTGTAGTCCCAGCTGCTTGGGAGGCAGAGGCAGGAGAATCTCTTGAGCCCAGGAGTTGGAGGTTGCTGTGAGCTGTGATGCCACTGCACTCTACCCAGGGTGACAGCTCGAGGCTCTGTCTCAAAACAACAACAACAAAAAAAAACTCTTGGGCTCCAGCGATTGATTCTCTTGCCTCAACCTCTCAAGTAGCTGGGATTACAGGTGCTCGCCACCACGTCCGGCTATTTTTAGAGACGGTGTGAGTGTGTGTGTGTGTGTGTGAGTGTGTGTCTTGCTCTGGCACAGGCTGGTCTCGAACCTGTGAGCTCAGGCAATCTACCCGCCTTGGCCTCCCAGAGGGTTAGGATTACAGGCGTGAGCCACTGCGTCCGGCCTAGTTACAAATTCTTTTTTTTGAGACGGAGTCTCCCTAAGTCGCCCTCGGTAGTGTGTTGTGGCATCTCAGCTTACAACAACCTCCAACTCCCGGACTTAGACAAGTCTCTTGCTTCATCCTGCCGAGTAGCCGGGACTACAGGCGCCCGCCACAACGCCCGGCTTTTTTGTTGCGGTTTGGCCCAGGCCAGATTTGAATCCGCCACCCCCGGTATTAGGGGCTGGTGCCCTACCCACTGAGCCACAGGCGCCGCCCTAAAAAAAAAACCTTTTTGTAATGAAAATGCAGTGACGAGTGTGCCGCGCCCCAGCCCTGCCAGGTGGTTGGAATATCTCTGTGCGCATGTGCACAGCTTAGACGCGGCCATTTCCGCGTGTCCATCCGTCCCCTACCGAGAGCGCGCGAGAAGAGTACGCAGGCCTGCCCAGGAGCGCGCACGCACGCACGCACGCACGCCTGCACGCCCCGCCCCACTCCACGTCCGGATCCGGAGTCTCTAGGCAGCCAGGCTCCGGCCCGAGGTAATGCCCTGGAGGGCGAGGAACGGAGAAGAGGCTGAGGGGGGCGCCGAGGAAGCCGGCGCCGAAGAGTACGGCCCTGAAGAGTACGGCCACGAGGAGTCGGGCGCTGAGGAGTCTGGCCCAGAAGAGTCCGACCCGGGGGAGTCGGGTACCGAGGAGGAGATGGATGCCGGGCGGCCGCGGCCGGTGCTACGTTCGGTAAACTCACGCGAGCCCTCCCAAGTCATCTTCTGCAACCGCAGCCCGCGCGTTGTGCTGCCTGTGTGGCTCAACTTCGACGGCGAGCCGCAGCCCTATCCGACGCTGCAGCCCGGCACTGGCCGCCGCATCCACAGCTACCGAGGTACGGGGCACACCGCGCCCCCACTTTGTCCTGGGGTGCGGCGAGCGCTCGTCGGTGCCGGTGCTGAGCGCCGTGCCCAGAGAGCTAGGCCTGATGTCAGCGGTAACGATAGCACCATCTGTTTGAATCCCCTCCATCATCCTGGAGAGCAGGTGATACTACTGTTATTATTCCCATTTTACGGATGAGGAACCGAGGCCTCAGGGATATGACACATCCAAGGTGACGCTGCTAGTAAGTGGCAGAGCATTCTTTGTAAGACCGAATAATGAGTATTTGAAAGAGTTTCCCTTCCTTTCGCTCTTATTTTTCCTTAAAAGATGTGCACCAATCCCAACGCTCACCTATCTAGTATTGATTGACCCCTAGTGGGCCAATTCCGTGTAGGGTCAGAGTCCCTTCATGGAGGACACTGCGGCTGGGGAAACAAACAAAAATCAGCCAGTGTCATGATTGCTGCTACAGTGAGGAGAGGGGTTATGTGGTTTCAGTTAAGGGGAGCAGGATGAGTAGGAGTTAGCCAGTCCTAAAGAGGAGTTGAGAGTTTTACATTGGGACTATAGAAATGTTGGTCAGGGCCTAAGACCTGGAGCCTTGGCAGAGGGAGCCCAAAAGGTGATTTTATCCCTAGGTAAAAGGAGTCATTGAAGCTTTGGAAGCGGGGCAGTGCCTATGGCTCAAAAGGGTAGGGCGCCGGCCCCATATACCGGAGGTGGCGGCTTCAAACCCTGCCCCCCCCCCTGCCCCCCGGCCAAAAACTGGAAAAAAACAAAAAAAAGAACTTTAAGGGTGGCGCCTGTGGCTCAGAGGGGTAGGGCGCTAGCCGCATTTGCTGGAAGTGGCAGGTTCAAACCCAGCCCTGGCCAAAAACTGCAAAAAAAAAGTTTGGAAGCAGGGAGATGACATGGTCACATATAGTACTGAAAAGCTCACTCAGGTTGCAAGGCCATTAGGAGGGTGAAAACTTCCGGTGAGGAAGCAGTTAGGCAGCTGTTATAAAAATACATGTGAAGGGGCAGCACCTGTGGCTCAAGGGAGTAGGGTGCTGACCCCATATGCCGCAGGTCGTAGGTTCAAACCCAGCCTCGGCCAAAAACTGCAAAAAAAAAAAAAAAATACATGTGAGGGGCTGGGCTTCCATAGCACAGTGGTCATCATGCCAGCCACATACACCAAGACTGGCTGGTTCGAACCTGACTTGGGCCAGCTAAACAACAATGACAACTGCAACAAAAAATAGCCAGGCATTGTGGTGAGTGCCTGTAGTCCCAGCTACCTGGGAGGCTGAGGCAAGAGAATTGCTTAAGCCCAAGAGTTTGAGGTTGCTGTGAGCTGTGATGCCATAGCACTCTACCGAGGTTGACATAGTGAGGTTCTGTCTCAAAAAAAAAGAAAAAAAAAATCCAGGTGAAGTATAACTAGGCCATACCTGAAGTTGGAGGCAGAGAAATAGTCCTTCTCTGACTTAATTTTTTCAACCATCCTATAATGATACTGATGGATCTTTTCCTTTTTGAGGGTGGTATCTGTAATAAGCTAAGGCTTCTCAAACTTTTACACCAAACTTCTAGTGTTAGATGAGGAAGGACATAATTCTTAACAGGGATCAACATTTAACATTTCTGTAGTCTCTGAGTTGTATGAATTTTTTTTTTTTTTTTGAGACAGAGCCTCAAGCTGTCGCCCTGGGTAGAGTGTGGTGGCATCACAGCTCACAGCAACCTCCAACTCCTGGGCTCAAGCGATTCTCCTGCCTTCACCTCCCAAGTAGCTGGGACTACAGGCGCCCGCCACAACACCTGGATATTTTTTGGTTGCAGCCGTCATTGTTGTTTGGTGGGTTCAGGCTGGATTCAAACCCGCCAGCTCAGGTGTATGTGGCTGGCACCTTAGACACTTGAGCCACAGGCCTCGAGCCGAATTTTGTTTTCTACTTAAAATTAATCTGTGCTTGATATGTTAGATTTTAGGTGGGGTGATTTACTTCTGTAATCTTTATTTTTTTTTTTTTTTTTTTTGAGACAGTTTTACTTTGTCACCCTCGGTAGAGTGCCATGGCGTCATAACTCACAGCAACCTCAAACTCAAGCAATTCTCTTGCCTCGGCCTCCCAAATAGCTGGAACCACAGGCACCTGCCACAACGCCTGGCTATTTTTAGAGACAAGGTCTAGCTCTTGCTCAGGCTGGTCTCGAACCTATGAGCTCAGGACAGTCCATCTGCCTTGGCATCCCAGAGTGCTAGGATTACAGGCGTGAGCCACTGCTCCCGGTCAGCTTACTCCTGTAATCTTAACGCTTTGGTAGTTGGAGGAGGGAGGATTGCTTGAACCCAGGAGTTTGATACCAGCCTGGACAATATAATAAGATTCCATCTATATATAAAAAAATTAAATGAAATAAAATGTCTAAATGATTAATTTTTATGCCACTGTGCTGATCACGATAGACTTCTAGTATAGTTTGAAGTGTGGTAAAGTGATGCCTCTTTTTTTTTTTTTTTTGGCTATAGAGTTTCACTATATTGCCCTCGGTATAGAGCTGTGGCATCAGAGCTCACAGCAACCTCCAACTCTTGGACTTAAGTGATTTTCTTGGCTCAGCCTCCTGAGTAGCTAGGACTATAGGCCAGCTGCCACAGGCACCTGCCACAACACCTGGCTATTTTTTTGTTGCCGTTGTCATTGGTTAGCAGGCCCGGGCCAGCCTTGAACCAGCCTTGGTGCATGTGGCTGGTGCTGTAACCCCTGTGTATGGGCGGCAAGCCATTGATGCCTCCATATTTGTTCTTTTTTGTGTGTGTTTTTTTTTTTTTTTTTTTTGAGACAGAGTCTTAACTGTGTTACCCTCTGTAGAGCACTGTGGCATCACAGCTCACAGCAACCTGAAACTCTTGGGCTCCAGCGGGTCTCTTGCCTCGGCCTCCCAAGTAGCTGGGACTACAGGTACCCAACTACAACACCTGGCTTTTTTTTTTTTGTTGCAGTTGTCATTGTTGTTTAGCTGGCACAGGCCTGTTCGAATGTGCCAGCTTTTGTGTATGTGGCCGGTGCCCTAACCACTGAGCTACAGGCGCTGACCCTCTTTTTTTTTTTTTTTGAAACAGACTCTTACTCTGTTGCCCAGGCTGGAATGCAGTGATCTCAGCTTATCTCGCAGCTACCTCAAACTCCTCGGTTCAAGTGATCCTTCTGCCTCAGCTTCCTGAGTAGCTGGGACTACAGGCACCTGCCATAATACCCAGCTAATTTTTCTATTTATAGTAGAGACAGAGTGTTGCTGTCCTCCCTCTTCAGCCTTCTGCAGTGCCAGGATTAAAGGTGTGAGCCACCTTACCTGGCCTCCATATTCATTGTTATTTCATAGAATTACATTGGCTATTCATACTCAGGGCTTTCTCTGGTTCCATACAAAACACAGAACTATTTTTTCAAGCTCTTTTCTAGTATGAATTTATTTCAATGAGTATTATATTAAATCTATAGATTGCTTTAGATAGTATAGACTTTTTTTTTGCAGGTTTTGGCTGGGGCTGGGTTTGAACCCGCCCCCTCCGTCATATGGGGCCGGCGCCCTACCTGTTTGAGACATAGGTGCCGCCCGGTAGTATAGACATTTTAACAATGTTGATTTTTCTAAACCATTAGCGTGGTATGTTCTCCATCTGTTAACATCCTCTACAATTTTTTCTCAGTGTTTCATAATTCTCTCTGTAGAAATCCTTCATATTCTTTGTTAAACATATTCCAGGATATTTCATTTTCTTTGATGCTACTGTGGATTATGTCCTTGATTTTTTTTTTTTTTTGCCCAAGGATCATAAAAGTTTTAATTTTCTTATGTAAAGACCTGGCAATACACATACTAGTCCTCTGGTAATTTGGAAGCAACAAGTTTCTACTATAGTCTGTTCGTCATATGATATAACTGTTAAAGGAGAAAAAGGAAAATCTGTATTTCTTATTGGAACTGTTTTTCTTGTTTGAGGTTTCTTTTCCACACCATGAATCTACAATGGCCCAACCACAAATTTGGGAACATTGCTTCTGAGGCCCCTTCTCTGATAAGAAAGTTCAGTCCCAACTAAGGAAAGAACCTGAGTCCCAGCCTTTTCATATAACATTACCCCATCACCTAGAATAAGTCAGACATCCATGTATCCATCCTGGGTCTAAGGAAAAGAGTTATTAATGCTTTTACAAAAAATGGAGCTATATGACACACCATAAAGTCAGAGGGAGTCGCATTAGGGATTTTTTGCCTCTTAGAAGGAATCAAATGGAAAATGTTCTCATTTCTCCTCTTTCTCCCCGTTCCTCTATGTCCAAAGTTGAAGACAGGTCACACGACTGGGCTTATCACATCTTCTGAATTGAAAAGGCACTTACTGCCACTTTTCTTCCCATCTTAGCAATGTGGAAAACAAAGTCTCAAATGCTAGGTAAGATAAGATTCCACAAAAAAGAATGAAGCAATTGAAGGAGTCTCTCCTCCGAGGAAGGTGAAAACGTCCATCACTAGACTCAGAACTGTTTTCCTTTACCATCCTTTCACTAAACCCAAGCAGCACTCATAGGTTAATTGCTACACAATCTGGTACTTCCTTAGAATAAAACACTTTTTTTACAGTTTTTGGCCTGGTTTGAACCCACCACCTCTGGCATATGGGGCTGGCGCCCTACTCCGATGAGCCACAGGCGCCACCCAGAATAAAAAACATTTTTAGGAAATCAAATGTCCAGAGCCTTCTGATAAAACAACTTGGTCTTGGAGAAAAATCCCTCTTCTGGGGTGGTGCCTGTGGCTCAGTGGGTAGGGCGCCGGCCCCATGTACTGAGGGTGGTGCGTTCAAACCTGGCCCCGGCCAAACTGACAAAAAAGTAGCTGGACATTGTGGTGGGCGCCTGTAGTCCCAGCTACTCGGGAGGCTGAGGCAGGAGAATCACCTAAGCCCAGGAGCTGGAGGTTGCTGTGAGTTGTGATGCCACGGCACTCTACCGAGGGTGACAAAATGAGACACTGTCTCTAAAAGAAAAATCCCTCTTCTGATCCAAAAGCTGGGATTTACACATGCAAAACTGTGTATTCGTACAGACACTGTGAAGGTATATTTGCATAAGAAATTAACTTTGATAGTTTGTCTTTATGCTGCTTTTATCACATGGGAGGTTTAATTGTAAAACAGTACCTTTGTTTGCTCTGTAATCTGTCATGGGATTAGCCAGGATTAGGTATATAATGTATGTACCTTTTTAGCATCTTTCATTTCAAATTAGAATGCATATTTGGAATTTACTCTGCAGTCTTCAACTGTTCTTACCATGATAGTGGCTGAAACTGGAAGACATTTAAAAAACGCTGAAGTCATCCATACTTGCTATTTATTTCATCTTCTAATTTGGAACAAACAATAAAATATTCACAAATACCATCATCTAGGCCCCTGTTTCAAGTGGAACATTAGCTGTTAGCTTGCAAAATAATTTCTTTACAATTAAGCAAACAGCTGCAGAAGACCCATGTCAGTTGCTTCTTTCTTCCTAGAGAAGTAGGCAGGATAAACACATCTTAGGGGCATCTCTGTGTTGAATCTGAGAGATGGAACAATAAACCTGGTCTTTTCCATTCCACATCATGGAGGTAATGTGTAGAGAAGAGATATCCACATTTCAACAATAGGGAAAGTGGCTGGATAAAGGAAGTCAGACTGCAGCTGTAGGAGACGACACAGATACTTTCCAAGTCCTGAGTTTAGCATTTTGTTTTTGAGATGAATACAAAAGCACCTAAAGTTCAAAGGAAAATTTTCTTCCTGTGATAAGGAACCTGGCTCGGACAGACACACTCAGCCTCCTAGGTGCTGGCCCGCCCCGGCCCAGAGGCCAGTCACCAGCTGCACCCTCACTCCTCCATCTTTGCTCCTTCCTTTTTTTTTGAGACAGAGCCTCAATTATGTCACCCTTGGTAGAGTCCTATGGCATCACAGCTCATAGCAGCCTCAAACTCTTGGGCTCAAGTGATTCTCTTACCTCAGCCTCACAAGTAGCTGGGACTACAGGGGCCCGCCACAATGCCTGGCTTTTTTGTTGTTGTTGTTGCTGTTGTCATTGTATCTCCCCCAGGCTGGTTTCAAACCCACCAGCCAGGCTGTGTGTGTGGCCAGCACCCTACCCATTGAGCTACAGGTGCCGCCCTGTGTTCTTGATTTGATTCTCAACTTGACTGTCAGTTAGTGTATATGGAGGCTACTAATTTTGTGTGCATTGACTTTATAACCAGAGACATTACTATGGAACAGAACAGGGAATCTAGAGATGAAACCAGCCTCACATTGCTATCTGATCTTTGACTAAGCAAAACAAGTCGTATACTGGGGAGAATTCCTATGCAATAAATCGTGCTGGGAGCATTGGTTAGCCACATGAAAAGGGCTGAAAATAGACCTGTACCTCTCACCACTTACAAAAAGTAATTAACAATAAATGATTTAAATCTAAGAGATGAACCTATAAAAATCTTGGCCTGGTGGGTTAGCTCACACCTGTAATCCTAGAGGGCAAGGTGGGAAGATTGCTTGAGCTCAGGATTCTAGACCAGCCTGAGCAAGAGCGACACCCTGTCTCTGCTAAAAATAGAAAAAATTAGTCAAGTATTGTGGCAGATGCCTGTAGTCCCAGCTACTTGGGAAGCTGAGGCAGGAGGATTACTTCAGCCTAGGAGTTTGAGGTTGCTGTGAGTTAGGCTGACACCATGGCACTCAAGCCTGGGCAACAGAGTGAGACTGTGTCTCAAAAAACCAAAACAAGGGTGACGCCTGTGGCTCAAGGAGTAGGGCGCCGGTCCCATATGCTGGAGGTGGCGGGTTCAAACCCAGCCCTGGCCAAAGAAACCACACGCACAAAAAAAAAAAAAAAAAAAACCTAAAAAATCCTAGAAGAAAATTTGTAAGAAACTGTTTTTTTTGTCTTTTTTCACTTTGTCGCCCTCAGTAGAGTGCTGTAGTGTCATAGCTTACAGCAACCAGAAACTCTAGGACTCAAGTGATTCTCTTGCCTCAGCCTCCCTAGCAGCAGCTGGGACTACAGGAACCCACTACAATGCCCAGCTATTTTTAGAAATGGGGTCTCACTCTGGCTTAGGCTGGTCTAAAGCTTGTGAGCTCAGGCAATCCACCTGCCTTGGCCTCCCAGAGTGCTAGGGAAAAACTCTTAATCTTATCAGCCTAGGGAAAGAATTTGTGAAGAAGACCCCAGTGGCAATCACAGCCACAACAAAAATGAACAGATGGAACCTGATCAAATTTAAAAGGTTCTGCACAGCTGACGACCCAACAAAGGAAAGAGATGATATTTGCATGGTATGAATCCAACAAAGGGCTAATAACCAGAATCTATAAAGAACTCAAGCAAATTAACAGGAAAAGATCAATCAACTCTATTAAAAATTAGACTTGACCTGTAATCCCAGCACTCTGGGAGGCTGAGGCAGGTGGATTGTCAGAGCTCAGGAGTTTGAGAGCAGCCTGAGCAAGAGGGAGACCCTGTCTCTACTAAAAATAGAAAAGCTAGGTAAATGTTGTGGTGGATGCCTATATTCCTAGCTACTTGAGAATCTGAGGCAAGAGGATATCTTGAGCTCAAGAATTTGAGGTTGCTGTGAGCTATGATGTCACAGCACTCTACTGAGGGTGACCAAGTAAGACAGTCTCAAAAAAGAAAAAAAGGTAGCTCCTGTAGCTCAGTGGGTAGGATGCTGGCCACGTACAGTGAGGATAGTGGGCTGGAACCTGGCCTGGGCCAGCTAAAAACAATGGCATCTGCAACAAAAAAATAGCCAGGCATTTTGACCGGTGCCTGTAGTTCCAGCTACTTGGGAGGCTGAGGCAAGAGAATCACCTAAGCCCAGGAGTTGGAGGTTGCTGTGAGCTGTGACACTATGGCACTCTACTGAGAACGACATAGTGAGACTCTGTCTCAAAAAAAAAAAAAAATTGGGGCTAGAGACACGAACAGAAACTTCTCGTGAGGACAAATGACCAACAAATACATGAAAAAATGATCATTATCCCTAATCATCACAGAAATGCAAATCAAAACCACTTTGAGATATTACCTACCCCTGTTAGGCCGTGCTCCGTGTTTCATGTCTATAATCCTACCACTTGGGAGGCCGAGGCGGTTGGATTGCCTGAGCTCACGGTTTCAAGACCAGCCTGAGCCAGAGTGAGACCTTGTCTCTAAAATAGCTGGGCATTGTGGCGGGTGCCTGTTGTCCCAACTTCAAGGGAGGCTAAGGAAAGAGAATCACTTGAGCCCAAGAATTTAAGGTTGCTGTGAGTTATGATGGCACGGTACTCTACTTAGGGTGACAAAGTGAGACTCTGTCTCAGTAACAACAATAACAAAAAAGTCCTGACGATCACCTACACCTGTGAGAATGGCTCATGACGCAAGGTCCCAAAGCAGTAGATGCTGGTGTAGGTGGGGAGAGGGGGACTATGAACTAGTACAGCCTCTGTTGTGTAACATACAGAAAGAACTAAAAGTATATCTACCATCTGATCCTGTAGTCTCATTGCTACCTATCTACCAAAAGGCAAAAAAAAAAATCCATAAGGACATTTGCACTCCGATGTTTTATAGTAGCAATATTTGCGATCGGGAAACAACCCAGGTTCCATTCAACATGTGAATTGATTAATAAACTGTGGTAGATGTATACCTTGGAATATGATTCAGCCATGATAGAGGTATCATATCTTTTATAATAACTTGGATTTGGAGAACATTCTCCTAAGCAAAGCATCACAAGAATGGAAAAGCAAGCACCATAGATACTCAGTACTCAGAATCAATAGATTAATGACTACATGTTCATGTGAGAGAAAAACTCAGTTAAATTCAAGTAGAGGAGGGGCATAAGGAGTTGGTAAACTCCCACCCAGTGGGTATATTGCAGACTTTCTGGGTAAAGGGCAGAACTACAACCCTGACTTTAACCTTACACAATCAGTACGTAACTTAACCGTACGTACTCCCATATTAATCTGTTAAGCAGGCCCGGGCCAGGTTAGAACCTGCCACCACTGGTGCACGGGGCCGGCACTCTAACCAGATGTCCAGACTCTCATATTGCTCTGGAATAAACAAAGAGAGTGAAGTAGTAAATTTATACTTTAGAAAGGCCAAGTGAGATGGCTCACATCTGTAATCCTAGCACTCTCGGAGGCTGGGGTGGGTGAATTGCCTGAGCTCAGGAGTTTGAGACCAGCCTGGGTAAAAGCAAGACCTTGTCTCTAAAAATAGCTGGGAGTTGTAGCAGGTGCCTGTAGTCCCAGCCTCTTGGAAGGCTGAGGCAAGAGAATTACTCATGCCCAAGAGTTTGAGTTTGCTGTGAGCTGTGATGACATGGCCCTCTACTGAGGGTGACAAAGTGAGTCTCAAAAAAATAAAAAATAAAATAAAATTTAGGAATAATGTATACACAGTGAAATGCATAGTTCATAGGATTTAATAAGTTCTGGCCATTGTAGCAACACCTAGATCAAGTTATAGATTAGAACATATCTATTACCCCAATAGGTTACCCCTTCCCATTCAATCCCCTCCCTCCCAAAGCCAACCACTTTACGATATTTCACACTGTAGACTAGTTTTGCTTGTTCATGCAGAATGTGCCCTTTTCTGTCTGGCTTCTTTCATCATGCTGTTGTGCCTTCTGGTTTTTGAGAAGCTCAGATTAAGGAGTCAGTGACCTTCTGCCTTAGAGTTTGCAGTGCTCCACGTGGTTTGTAGCCATGTACTTCACCCAGGCTTTGCTTTGCCAGCACAGCAGAAAGAACACAGGCCTTAGAACCTCAAGTATATGCTCTGCTGCTTACTGTCTCTTTTGCCTTGAGCAAGTCACTTGGCCTTCTTGAGACCTGTATTCTCATCTGTAAAAAGATCTCTTGTGAGGATGGAATGAAATAACATTATTGGGAGGACTTTGTAGGATATTTAACTTTAAAAACAAGCATTTCACATAGGTCAAAAGAAAGGGAGAAAATAGGTATGCTGATTCAGACCACTGTGGCTCCATAATAGCCTCTGTTTGTCTTAACAGGTCACCTTTGGCTCTTCAGAGATGCAGGGACATGTGATGGGCTTCTGGTTAACCAAACTGAATTATTTGTGCCATCTCTCAATGTTGATGGACAGCCTATTTTTGCTAACATCACACTGCCAGGTACTGATGTTTGATCTTACTTTTTAAAAAGATATGGTGGTTTGTTATAATAAGTAAAGGATAGGCCACTTCTTGAAGGAGGCCAGTTCTTACCAGTTTTTGCCTGATGCTAAGCAAGCTATCTAACCTTTGTGTATCCAATTTTCCATTATAAATAAAGTAGAAGTAATTTGTTTGTTCCATATTGAACATAGATGTGGGATCTCAAAAGCACTTGGGGCCCTTAAGAGACAGGCTAAATTATCACACTGTATATTTATTCTGTGTGACTGTCAAATTATAAATGCCTTTTGATTCCCTGGCCTCAGCGCAGAATCATGCCCTAGAATCCCTGGAGAAAAACAAGGTACAGAGCATGAGATACCATGGCTTAATTTGTTTCTGACTTCTAATGTTACATGTTTAATTTAATGCAGTCAAGCTCACAGTGCCAATCAGAGTTTAAAAAATAAAAATCGGCTTGGCGCCTGTTTCTCAAGCAGTTAAGGTGCCAGCTCCATACACCAGAGCTGGTGGGTTTGAGTCCCGCCCAGGCCTGCCAAACAGTGACAACTACAACCAAAAAATAGCCAGGCGTTGTGGCGGTCACTTGTAGTCCCAGCTACTTGGGAGGCTGAGGCAAGAGAATCACTTAAGCCCATGAGTTGGAGGTTGCTGTGAGCTGTGATTCCACAGCACTCTACCCAGGACAACAGCTTGAGACTCTTGTCTAAAAAAAAAAAAATCATCAAATTGAAGGTTAGCATAATGGTTCACTATATAGTTAAAGCTTAAATGATTTTATTAGGGTAAGCCCTAGGAAACTTACGTTCCTTTTTTTTTTTTAAGAGACAGAGTCTTACTTTGTTGCCTCGGTAGAGTGCTGTGGCGTTACAGCTCACAGCAACCTCTAGCTCTTGGGCTTAGGCGATTCTCTTGCCTCAGCCTCCCAAGTAGCTGGGACTACAGGTGTCTGCCACAACACCCAGCTATTTTTTGTTGCAGTTTGGCTGGGGCCGGGTTTGAATCTGCCACCCTCACTATATGGGGCTGGTACCCTACTCACTGAGCCACAAGTGCCACCTTTTTTTTTTTTTTTTTAAAAAGAGTCTCACTATTTCAACCTCAGTAAAGTGCTATGGTGTCACAGCACGCAGCAACCTCAAACTCTTGGGCTTAACCGATTCTCTTGCCTCAGCCTCCCAAGTAGCTGGGACTATAGGCACCCACTACAACGCCTGGTTATCTTTTTTTTTTTTTTTTTTTTTTTTTTGTAGTGACAGAGTCTTACTTTATCACCCTCGGTAGAGTGCTGTGGCATCACGCAGCTCATAGCAACCTCCAACTCCGGGGCTTAGGCGATTCTCTTGCCTCAGCCTCCTGAGTAGCTGGGACCACAGGCCCCCACCACAACGCCCGGCTATTTTTTGTTGTTGCAGTTTGGCCAGGCCTGGGTTTGAACCAGCCACCCTCAGTATATGGGGCCGGCGCCCCACCCACTGAGCCACAGGTGCCGCCCAACGCCTGGTTATCTTTTTGTTGTAGTTGTCATTGTTGTAGCAGGCCCTGGCCAGGTGTGAACCCGCCAGCCCCATTGTTGTGGCTGGCGTCCTAACCACTGAGCTACAGGTGCTGAGCTGAAACTTATGTTCTTGTGGGGTAAAAAACTTAAATACTGGGTGGCACCTGTGGCTCAAAGGAGTAGGGCACTGGCCCCATATACTGCGGGTGGCAGGTTCAAGCCCAGCACACCGGCCAAAAACTGCAAAAAAAACCCCTAAATGTCTGTGGCTTCGTGGGGTTCAAACTAATATGTATATATAGATCCTGTTTTAAGGAAGTGGGTATACAACATTGAGCATTGATAAGTTGAATTTGGTAAATCTGCCTTTTAGAATGCCCTTAAACAGTAAATTCCCGGTAAGTGTAAAATAGGAATTGAGTTCTCTCAAAACCCAATTACAGGCCAGGCGTGGTGGCTCATGCCTATAATCCAGCATTTTGGGTTGCCTGAGCTCACGCATTTGAGGCTAGCCTGAGCTAGAGTGAGACTCCATCTCTAAAAATAGCTGGGTGTTGTGATGGACACCTGTAGTCCCAGCTACTAGGGAGGCTGAGGCAAAAGGATCCCTTGAGCTCAAAAGTTAGAGGTTGCTGTGAGCTGTGATGCTGAGTGCTCTACTGGGGGTGACAAAGTGAGATGCTGTCTCAAAAAAAACCCAAAAAACAATTACACACTGTTTTTGTTATCTATTACTATGTGATGACCACCCCCAAATTAACAACCACCATATTATTTGTTCATAATTTTGCAATCTAGGCTGTGCTTCATTAGGTGATTATTCTGATGACTGGTAGTCATTGGAGGGCTGCTTTTTGCTGGCAGGTTGTCTGACGTCTGAGCCTGTCTTTCAGGTAGTCTCAGGGCTTGTTCCTCTTAGTAGGTCTCTCCAGCAGGTTAGGTTAGGCCTCCCAAGAGTATAAAAGCAGAAGTTGCCAATCCTTAAGGATTAGATCCAGAATTGCCAATATTACTTCATTCACATTAGTTAAAGTAAATCCCAGGCCCAGCCCTTTACCAGGGGAAGTTACTACAGAAGGGTATGAGTGGTATGAGGTGTCCATTGGGGGCTATCAGCATAGGATACTGCCACACACACTTTTTTATTTTTACCCAAGTGGGATCCATGTGTGGTAAAGGTAATTGGTATGCTTGGAAAGGCCTCTGGCTCAGCCCTGTCCCATGACCTCCATGTGCCCCTGAGTATTTGCTCAGCCCTGTCCCAAGACCTCAGTGTACCCTGAATATGTTTTATTTTCTGCCCTTACAGTGTATACCCTAAAAGAGCGATGCCTCCAGGTTGTACGAAGCTTAGTCAGGCCTGAGAATTACAGGAGACTGGACATCGTCAGATCACTCTATGAAGATCTAGAAGACCACCCAAATGTGCAGAAAGACCTTGAGCGGCTGACGCAGGAGCATATTGAAAGTCAACGAATGGGAGAGGAAGTGGAAGGATTTAATTGAGACCTGTACTCCTATATCTCAACCTTTGAGACGTACTGATGAGTCTTGATCTGGATATTAGACTGGTCACTTACTCTCTATTTCAAAGTGTGTCATTCTTGGAGTTAAATATGATCCGTTGCTTAAAAAGAAAGTTAACTGACTTCACTAGGATTCTGTGATGGTTAGGGACAAACATCACAAAGTATAATTTGATGCCTGCCCTTTCTAGAGAGTATTTATCAGGAGAAAATAATTTGCATTGGGTGGCATCTGTGGCTCAAAGGGGTAGGGCACTGGCCCCATATGCCGGAGTTGGCGGGTTCAAACCCAGTCTCTGCCAAAAACTGCCAAAAAAAAAAAAAAGAAAAGAAAAGAATTTGCATTTTTGCCTCCTAGTAAGTCAGGAGTTTCGATGTTTCAGAGGATATTTGTAGAAATCATTCAAGTGAGAATGGCAGTATATCCTTTAATTGTATGCAAAGCAGTAGCATCTGCTTTTAATTGATGTATTATAGTTGGTATTGTGTCTGCTTCCTGCTTTGGGAAGACTGAGATGTCCTTCAGACAGGAAAAGTTTTTTCTTCTCTTTGAGACCCCAGTGCCTAGCACATTATGAGCCTCCCTTTGGTGTTTGTCGGATGAGCACAGTGGATACTTTGGTAGAAAACACTTGGAGGTTTTGCCTCTTTTTTTCTGTTGTGGGAAAAGGGGGGAGGCTTCAAAGTGTGTACAGGAAACAAGTGTCTTAAAGGGAATCATTAGTATAGAAATTGCTAAATTTCTGTAATTAGAAATTGTAATTTTCTAAATTCAGTGCTGTTCTCAGTCCACTGTTGGGGTTTTGTTTTGTTTTTTTCTGTTTCTAAATTAGGATTGGCTTTCTACTGTTCCTGTGATAAAAATGTTTTTATAACTTAACATCTACACAGAAAGGAGAAAACCCTCATGTTTAATTCTAGTATTAATGAGCTACTATAGTGTAAGTAAATTTTTGCCAATTGTGGGTATTTCTATTCCTTTTTGTAAATCTGTGACATTTCCACTGAGTTCAGCATTTTTCATCAGGTGGGATCTGGTGACATCTTTCACTTGACTGGAGAAGAGGCTCAAAGTCCTTCAAATGTCTGCTGAGTTACTCCTAACAGTGATTCATGGAGTAGCCTGGGTTTTTTGTTTTTAATAGTTTTATAAATGCATAGATCCTTATAGTCTGGGCTTAAATTCATTAACTCAGATTCAAGACTTTTGTTAGATTTAGTCTTTTGTAATTAATAGTCTTTAAAAAAAATCTGCCCACTAGAGAAAAATTTGGAAAAGACAGAAAAGTAAAGAAAAAAAATCACTGTAAATATACTATTTAAACATAACCACGATTAACATTTTAAACTTTTTATTTCACTGTTTATTTCAGCTTTTTTAAGAGCATATTTTGGTTCATTGGTTTTTATATAATTGAGCTTCATGTTGTATATAGTTTTGTATCCTACTTTTTCATTTAACTATTTTTTTTTTTTTTTTTTTTTTTGAGACAGAGCCTCAAGCTGTCGCCGTGGGTAGAGTGCTATGGCATCACAGCTCACAGCAACCTCCAACTCCTGGGCTCAAGCGATTCTCCTCCCTCCGCCTCCCTAGTAGCTGGGACTATAGGCGCCCGCCACAACACCCAGCTATTTTTTGGTTGCAGCCTTCATTGTTGTTTGGCAGGCCTGGGCTGGATTCGAACCTGCCAGCTCAGGTGTATGTGGTTGGCGCCTTAGCCGCTTGAGCCACAGGCACCGAGCTTTTTTTTTTTTTTTTTTCTCCACATCTGCAACAGATTTATTTTTTATTTTTTTATTTATTTTTTTTTTAATTTTTAATTTTTATTTCTTTTTACCAAAACTAGCTTTAATTTGTCCAAAAGCTCCACAGAACAGTCTGGAGCTGTTTATCGAAGGAAAGCCAGGAGTCCATGATGCACAAGGCCAAGGGGCCTCTAGAAGTTCTCCAGCAGGCCCAGGATGCGTTTCTGCTCGTTCTCCTGGAACTCTGGGCTTCGGCCGTCCCTGATGTTCTCTGCATTCTCCTTGATGATGTGCCTGACAATTTTGATGGAGCTTCCTCGCATGTTCAGGATCTGGTGAACACTCTGGCGAATCTGGGGGATGTTGGCATTGCAGATCTCAGCCATGATGTAGCAGATGTGCTGGAGAACAAAGAGCCCTGCATCCAGGCGCCGGAGGTAGAACTCATCCTCAGTGTCATTGTCTGTGATCTCCCCACGCCGGACCATGTCGTGTCTTTCCCCTTCAATCTTCTTGTCTGATAGCTGCACTGCATTCATATATTTAAAATGCAACTCCATTAGTCTATCAACCTTTTCATTGTCATTTTCAGTGAATTTGTTCAGAAGCTGGGTTCGCTGCTGGCCTCTCAGGTTCTGTAGGAGGGAAGCCAGGATCGAACAGACATGCTCTTCGTGTTCCTTCTCAGTGGCTCCCACTTTCTTGATCTTCCTGGGAGATTTCATAAAGAGGGGAAAGATGGTTCATAAGCCAAGAATGCCAACAAACTTATGACAGTTGTCCATGCCCTCGGGCCCAATCATAGCATGGTCCAGCACTTTCAGGGCACTGCTCCGGGAGATCTTCTTTTCCCTGAGCATGAGATTCATCAGCTGAAGACCCTCACCCTTCAGGAAGTGCTCACGATTGGGACTAAGCATTAGGCAGGAGCAGAGCAAATCAAATGGATTCTCCATCATCTCCTGCTCTTCAGCTGTGCCGGGATTGTGTCTTTTAAACACGGATAACTGCCAAAGAAGCACATCGATTCCATCCAGATCCCCAAGCAATTACTGTTACCGTTGTTGTCCTGGAGCAATATGGTCAGTGCTTCACTGCAATACAGTTTGTTGGCATCGAAAGGCATCTTTGCCTTCAGCCTTTTCAACAGCCACTGCAGAAGACTCTGCTGGGCACCATCTGAACACATCTCAGGTGGGAACTCTGCCATGTTTTCTATAATAGCCAGAGTGTTATGGACACCGTCTGCCTCCTCTTTCCCAGACTCGTCCAGGTGCTCCAGATTCTGTATCAGCAGTGCTACCACCTGCCTGTCCACCAGAGCACCGATGAGTACATCCGCTCCCTCTTCACTCTCATAGAGGGTGTCTATATCTGTCAGTTCCTGAAGCAAATCAACCACTGCTATGGACACATCTGTATTATCATGTCCAAGCAACCTGAGAAGTGACTGCACAGCATTCAGCTCCACCAGAAGGTGGTACAGGTCTGGCATGGTGGCCACCACATGCATTTCTTGAATGATGTCATTTAGGTCCAGCTCAGATTCCATGAACTTCTCCGGATTGTCTGGAAACTTAATCCGTAATTCTTGGTTTTTGTATGATCTCGTTTCAAATGTAAAGATCATTTTCTTCACTGAGCTTTCATCCAGTGGCTCCTCCTCTTCTTCCTCCTCCTCTCCTTCTCTGTCAATGATCTGAAACAGCCTTTTCTTGTCCTCGTCTGCTTCTTCCACCACAGTCATTTCCTCTTCCCCCACAGTCATTTCCTCTTCCCGATAGCAGCCAAGTTCTCTTGTACCTGCTTGCTTTCAACGCATTTTCAGCTCTTCTTCTTCATCATTCTGGGGACGTTTTGTGCCCCTGTTGGGCTGATAACTCAGAAGTTCACCTACGTCCATGGTCCCCGGCCCAGCCAACAACCGGTACACTAGTTCCCTCCACTTGCTCCCAGATTTATTTTTTAAAGGAATGGATTTGAAAGAAAACATGGGGCAAAATTATGGAATAGAAAATAAATACAAATGTAAGCTGTTTTGCTTATTATTTTATAACCACAACAAACTAGTACAGAGAATACCCTGTACAAAACATAATAAAGGTTCAAAGATCGAGGTGTTCCCTTCACAAGGCTGAAAATTTCAGTCCCTGGTATTTGGAATTTAGGCTGCAGTCCTTATTTTTATTTTTATTTTTTACTGTAAAATAAGTTTATTGGTAGTAACATATCACTTATTCCCAATACTTGATGTTGCAAACTTTAGGGTCTTTGAGATATGCAGGATCCTTATATGTAACCGGCATAAACCCCATTATTTGAGCTCTTTTAATTGCTTTTGTGATTTCTTTCTCTTCCCACAAAGACCTGTTATGTGCCTTCCATAAATGCATCCAGTAAATGGAGAAATAAACTGGGACAAAAGCTGTACATTCTTATAATTTACACGTTTTCCACACAAGATACATTTCTTAAGAGGCTCCTTATAAGGATTTTCCATCGTAACAGGCATGTCCTCATTGCTGGTTACCTGTTTATACTGTGAACAACCTCTGCTCCACGGCACTGAGTGCCAGGATCCGTGAAACAGACAGAAGCCGTTATCAAGCTTGTCAACTTTTTCCTCCCTAGAACACTGCAAACCATAGCTGCCATGATTCCGCTTTCCTCCTCTTCCGTTCGTTCCAAATTGTTCCGACCCAGTTCTTATTTTTTGGACGGATCACTGGGTGTGTGGCACAGTCCATGCTTTTAACCAGATTTGAACAGAACAATGGCAACTTGGCCCAGGTAGAAGTAGATGAAGTGTTTGATTTTATGTGTCACATAACTACCAAAGTTCCTCCCCACAATGCAATGCCAGGTGGGATTGTACTTCTTGTCAAACTCCTTCTTGATATGGGCCGCAATGTCCTTTTCTATGTTGTATTTCTCCAACGTCTGAGTAGCACACTCCACAGAGTCCTATTGGATCTCTTCCGACATGTCCGAATTTTTGATCACAGCCTTTCGGTTGCACATGGTTACCGAGGAGAAGGGGCTACCCGACTGCAAGGGTCTCCTGAGGGAGGTGCTAGCACAGCTCAAGTCTGGCGACAGCTGCAACACATACCAAAGCCGTGGTGCATCTCTTCATTTAACTTTATAACTTAAATATTTTTCCATGTTATAAACTTTTCAATAGTATAATCTTCTATTTGTAATTAACGTGTGGTTATTTCTTGGAATCTTTAATTCCTTATCCTAACCTTTGGGCACAATTCCTGTGCTCTAAAACCAGAGTGAAGTGAATGAAACATAGGCTCTACTGGTTTCTTACTACCCTTTAAATTTCTCCTAATCTTCAAGCAAAGGTACACATGCGTGAATGAATGGATGTAAACATAAATTTCACCTAATCCTAGCCCCCTCTTTCTTTCTTTTTTTTTTTTTCTTTATAATTTTTGTTGAAAGTTTGGATAGAAAAAAAAAAAACTATAAAGGCAGAGAGAGGAAAGTGCCAGAAAGGAAGGTAACTGTATAAATCCCAGAGTAGGGTAGACTAGGGGATTTAAAACAGTTCTATATTAGCCGGGCGTTGTGGCGGGCGCCTGTAGGCCCAGCTGCTCGGGAGGCTGAGGCAAGAGAATCGCGTAAGCCCAGGAGTTAGAGGTTGCTGTGAGCTGTGTGATGTCATAGCACTCTACCCGAGGGCGGTACAGTGACACTCTGTCTCTACAAAAAAAAAAAACAAAAAAAAAACAGTTCTATCTATATCACTGGGTAGGGGTCAGGGGTTGGTTTATTCTCACATGTCCCTACCTGCCCCTTACCCCCCTTGTTTTGCCCTTAAGGAAGTCTACTGGTGCTGGAGTAGTTGGTTTTATTTTTTTTTTTAACTGTTTTTTAACTTTTAAACTTTTAAAAACTGTTTTGTCAAAATGAGATTTCACATTCCTCTTATTAAAACATGTAGTTTGAGTGCTGTGTTTTCGTAAGATGTGCTTTAATTCATTAAATGGTGCTGTATAAAGGAAATAGGTAGGGTGTGTTGTGCTGTTGTTTTAACCAGGCTTTTTTCTCAGTTTTGAAAGCTTTCAGGTGGAGGTAGGATAGCAAAACAGGCAACTAGCCTCATTCTAGGCTGTTGTCTTTCCAACTCTGGATTTTTAAAATTTAATATTGTTTCTTTTAGCTTTACGTTTCTTTCTTCTTTTTTTAGTTTGGTTCATTTTGTTCAGGCCCTGGCTGGGTTGAACCCGCCAGCCCCGGTACACGGGGCTGGCTCTCGTAACTATTGAGCTACGGGCGCCCAGCCAGCTTTATGTTTCTTATAAAAATGAAATGTCACTATGAAAAAAGTATAAGCACAGAAAAGAAGGAAAAGTATTCACACTGGGAACAAAATTTGTTTGCATGAAAACAAAAGACGAATGGCTAACCTTTCACCAGCAATTGAGAATAAAAGGGCCCCTGAGCTAGAAATTACTGCAATGAGGACATGAAATAAATATAAGCCTTGATGTGTGAAACTCTTGAGGCATGAACACCAATGTGAATTTCTTTAGTTACTTTCACATGTGGTCTCTATCCTGTTCTTACCACCTGAATCCCATTCTCTGCCAGCTATTGGACTGCCTGACAGCCCTTCAATACAGGTAGAATAATCCAAAAATATGAAATCCAGAGTGCTCCAAAATCTAGACCTTCTTGAGCACTGACATGATACCACAGTAGAAAATTCTACACTTTTTTTTTTGAGACAGTTCCACTTTGTTGCCCTCAGCTCACGGCAACCTCAAATTCTTGGGCTTAATTGATCCTCTTGCCTCAGCCTCCCAAATAGCTGGGACGACAGGCGCCTGCCACAACACCATTTTTAGAGATGGGGTCTCACTCTTGCTCAGGCAATCCACCTCCCTTGGCCTCCCACGGTGCTAGGATTATAGGCGTGAGCCACCATACCCAGCCTACTTACTTAGTTTTTGTTTCATATTAGTATGAGGGTACAGACGATTAAATTGCATTGTTTGTATTTGTTAAGTAGAGTCCAAGTTGTAGTGGTGTCCCTCTCCTAGGAAGTGTGCCATATACCTTTACATTGTGCTTATTAGGTAACAGCATACCAACCCTATCACAATTTTAGATGAACTCATCCTTGCTGCAGAAAATACAGTTTTAGGAATTTGCCTTAAGAAAGAAAAAACAGGAATGAAAAGATGTATATATGAAAGCCTACTGCTGCATTATGGAGAATGGCCTAACACTGAAAAGAAATGTACCTTGATAGGAATTTGGCCAGTAAACTACATTGCTCCTAAATAAGCCAAAAGGGGAAGAATAGGTGCTTATTTATTGACTGAAAAGTGATTTATTAATCAAAAAGAATCCCTGTAGTCCAGCTACTTGGGGGGCTGAGATGAGAATCCCTTGAGTCTAAGAGTTTGAGATTGGTATGAGTTTTGTGACACCACTGTACTCATGTCTCAAAAAAAAAAAAAGGCTGGGCATGGTAACTCACACCTGTAACCCTCGTACTCTGGGAGGCTGAGGCAGATGGATTGCCTGAGCTCACAGGTTCAAGACCAGCCTGAGCCAGAGCAAGACCTCCTGTCTAAAAATATCCAAGTGTTGTGTAGGCGCCTGTAGTCCCAGCTACTCAGGAGGCTGAGGCAAGAGAACTGCTTGAGCGCAAGAGCTTGAGCTTGCTGTGAGCTATGTCTCCAGGGCACTCTACCAAGGGGAACGGTAAGACCATCTTAAAAGAAGAAAATACATTAGTAGGGCTGGGCACAGTGGCTCATGCCTGTAATCCCAGCTCTCTGGGAGGCCAAGGTGGGTGGATTGCTTGAGCTCACAGGTTTGAGAGCAGCCTGAGCCAGAGAGACCTCATCTCTAAAAATAGCCAGTCATCGTGGCAGGAGCCTCTAGTGCCAGCTACTTGGAAGGCTGAAGCAAGAGAATTGCATGAGTCTAAGAGATTGAGGTTGCTGTGAGCTGTGACGCTACGGTACTCTACCGGGTGCAACAAAGTGAGACTGTCTCAAAAAAAATAATAAAATAAATAACAGAAAATTAATTTTTTAAAAGCTTTTTTTTGAAATTTCATGCTTTTTTTATATTATTATTATTATTATTATTTGCAGTTTTTGGCCAGGGCTGGGTTTGAACCCGCCACCTCCAGCATATGGGGCTGGCACCCTATTCCTTTGAGCCACAGGCACCGCCCCCCCCCCTTTTTTTTTTTTTTTTTGTAGAGACAGTGTAATTTTACTGTCCTCGGTAGAGTGCCATGATGTCACAGGACTCACAGCAACCTCCAGCTCTTCGGCTTACGCGATTCTCTTGCCTCAGCCTCCCGAGCAGGTGGGACTACAGGCGCCCGCCACATCGCCCGGCTATTTCTTGGTTTGCAGTTTGGCCGGGGCTGGGTTTGAACCCACCACCCTCGGTATATGGGGCCGGCACCCTACTCACTGAGCCACAGGTGCCACCCAACAGAAAATTAATTTTTTAATTATTTATTTTTGAGACAGAGTCTCACTATGTTGCCCTCAGTAGAGTGCAGTGGTGTCACAGCTCACAGCATCCTCAAACTCTTGGGCTCAAGTGCTTATCTAAGCCTCCCAAGTAGCTGGGACTACAGGTGCCTGCCACAACCCAGGCTAGTTTAACTATTTTTAGTAGAGACAGGGTCTCGATCTTGCCCAGGCTGGTTTCTAACTCCTGAGCTCAAGGAATCCTCCTGATTTGGCCTCCCAGAGTGCCAGGATGACAGGTGTGAGCCAGCGTGCCCAGCAAAAATTAATTTTATAGAGGGCTAAAATGTGCGAAGGGCTGGGCTTGGTGGCTCATACCTGTAATCCTAGCAATCTGGGAGAATAAGAGAGAAGGATCCCTTGGTCTCAGGAGTTCCAGACGAGACCAGCCTGTGTAAGAGACTTCTTTACTAAAGAAAAAGTAGCTAGACCTTGTGATGGGCTCCTGTAGTCTCAGGTACTCGGAGACTGAAGCAGGAGGATCACTTGAGCTCAGGAGTTTGAGGTTGCTGTGAGTCATATGATGCCATGGCACTCTACCCAGGGGACAGAGTGACTCTGTCTCAAAAAAAACAAAAACAAAACAAAACATGAAAGTACATACTCCAAACTGTAATGGTGGTCCCTTGAGAGTGAGACTGTGGAAGGGCATTCACTCACAGGACTTAGAGGACTGGCTCCTAACCTTGTCATCTCCTCAATGGTGTTGGGCCCTTTCCTGCCTCATTTGGAGCCTGAGCTGGTGGAAGGCTGTCACTTTGGGTTATTGTTTTTACTCTTCAGCCACTTTTATTCCTCCCCACACATTCGGCATCAGTGGGCTATGTTGGGCCTCATGGGCTTTCCAGGTACTATCTTAGCTCCTGCAAGACCAGCTCAATGGCTCAACTGATCTGCTACCTTGGGCTGCAGAAACTGGAGTAGCTGGGTCAGAGGCTCTTATGGACAGACACCTGAAGGTGGGGGAAGCCCTGAGGGTCAAAGGCGGGGGCTAAACCAAGAGATCAGCACTTCTAGCACTGGGAAGAGCAAGCCAGGCCTAGATCCATGTTGAAATAAAGTCTGAACTTGAAGGATCTTTAAGCTTTGGATGCAGAAAAGTGGGAACCCATGGAACTTTCCAGATACTCTGTGGGATGAGAGTGTAGAAAGTCTGTAATAGCAAGTGCAGATTATTCTTCCATCTTTTGAAAGAAAAAGAGAAATTAGATTATGGAAAAGGGAATGGCAGAGTTCTGAAGTTGTGTTTTAGATGTAGAAAAGAAAAGTTTTTGCTCACTCATAATTTAAAAAGAAGTGTTCATTCTCTCTTTCTCTGACAGTAATCACATCTTATCTTAGAAACCAATAAAGACTTTTATTAAAAAATAAAGTATGTGCAAAGAGCATAAGTATTATCATTATTTCCCTTTTGTCAATCTTCCTTCCTAACCCAGCTTTCTGATAGAACTGTTGTGGGAAAAGAAGTCATATCATACAAAGAGGTTTGGCTTGGTACCTGTAGCTCAGTGGTTAGGGTGCCGCCACACACACCGAGACTGGTGGGTTCGAACCCACCCTGGGCCTGCTAAACAACAATGAAACTACAGCAGAAAAGTAGCCGGGCGTTGTGGTGGGTGCCTGAGGCAAGAGAATCGCTTAAGCCCAGGAGTTTGAGGTTGCTGTGAGCTGTGTAATGCCACAGCACTCTACTGAGGGTGATAAAGTGAGACTCTGTCTCTACCAAAAAAAAAAAAAATAAATAAAATTTTAAATAAATAAAGAGGTTTATTTAGAGCCAAATTTGAGGACCATGGCCTGAAGCCACGCCCAAGAATCCCTGAGCAAGTGGACTGGCTGTGGTGGGGTTTCAGTTGGTTTTAGACATTTCAGGGAAACAGGTTTGTTAACAGGTGATGTCATAAATCAATACATTGGCATTCGTTGGTTTTAGCTGGGAAAGGTGGGACATCTCACAAAGGGGCGCTTAAGGTTATAGATGGATTTAAGGATGATTTAGTTGACAATTGGCTGGAAGAGTTAGACCTGGTGGGCAGTGCCTGTGGCTGAAAGGAGTCGAGCACTGGCCCCATATGCTGGAGGTGGGGGTCTCAAACCCAGCCCTGGCCATAAAAACTGCAAAAAGAAAGAGTTAGACCTGGCCATCCAACCTTTGTTTTCCTTTGCCACATGTTAGAAGAGTATGTGTTTTCTTGGGCCATATATTAAATACACAGACACTAATGAAAAGTGACTAGCAAAAATAAAAAAGGTCTGTAGATACTCGTCATGATACCCCACACCGCAGATAGGCAAAAAAGTCCTTACAAAATTATCATTGAGCCCACAGGCTGCCGGTTGGTCACCCCTGAGTTAGGCCTTGTCTAAAAGACTAGGAGTCATTCAAAAGGAATGTTTGAGTTAAGATAAGGGTGCGTTAATCACAGACAAACTACAGGCCATATATTTGTTCTATAAATTGAAGACCCGCAGGTTTGTTCTGCATAGCATTCAGGCTGGTGATTTTTTTTTTGTTGTTGTTGTTTGTTTTTTTGCAATTTTTGGCCGGGCTGCGAACCCACCACCTCCGGTATATGGGGTGGGTGGGCGCCCTACTCTTTGAGCTACAGGCGCTGCCCCAAGGCCCGGGTCTTTTTAGAGAAGGGGTCTCACTCTAGCTCAGATTGGTCTCAAACCTATGAGCTCAGGCATTCCACCCGCCTCAGCCTCCCAAAGTGCTAGGATTATAGACATGAGCCACCCCGCCCAACCAGAAGACCATTCTAAATTCTTTTTTTTTTTTTTGGCTGGGGCTGAGTTTGAACCCAACACCCTCGGCACATGAGGCTGGCGCACTACTCCTTGAGCCACAGGTGCCACCCCAGAAGACCAGTCTAAAGAGTGGAGACTAAGATGTGTCCCTCAGATGGCCTGCTCAGGTCCCAAACCACTCAAGCCTGTCTGGAAGAGAAAATTCTTCAGATTCCAAGCCTTGCGTTGGGGGTGATAAGGAAATCTGCCAAGGCTGGTAGAGGCAGCAGAGAGAGAAGCAGGTTAGGTGTTTCTGCCTTCCTCAGTTGGCCAAGGCTGAATGTGAATCGTGTGTGGTCTTAAAGTCTCAAGGAAGGCTTAAAGCCTCAAAGGAAAGCTGCCCCATGGCACTGGGGAGGAATGCTGCAGACATGTGCTCCATGCTTATGAAAGAGAAGCTGAGGCAGATAGGTTACTCAGGAAATGGAGAGGCAGATTAGAAAGGCCGGGTGCAGTGGCTCACGCCTGTAATCCTAGCACTCTGGGAGGTCAAGAGTTGCTTGAGCTCACAACTGAGAGACCAGCCTGAACAAAAATCAAGACACTCCCCCCACCCCCATCTCTACTAAAAATAGAAAAACTGAGGCAAGAGGATTGCTTGAGCCTGAGTTGGAGGTTGCTGTGAGCTATGACAACATAGCACTCTACCCAGGGCAACAGCTTGAGACTCTGTCTCAAAAAGAAAAAGGAGAGATGAAAGAGGACCTTTATTCTCTTTGTCCCTGTTTAGGGATGGAAGCAGGTTAAAAGGGCTACAAGGAGGGGGGAGAGAATTGTGGCCTTCTTGACAAGAAAGTTGGAAAGAGCCCTGAAGCAAAACAAGAAATTTCGAGTGGGCTCAGCGCCTATAGCTCAGCGCCAGGGCGCCAGCCACATACACCTGAGCTGGCAGGTTAGAATCCTGCCTGGGCCTGCCAAACAATGACAGCTACAACCAAAAATAGCCAGGCGTTGTGGCGGGTGCCTGTAGTCCCAGCTACTTGGGAGGCTGAGGCAAGAGAATCGCTTAAGCCCATGAGTTTGAGGTTGCTGTGAGCTGTGATGTAGCAGCACTCTACCCAGGGTGACAGCTTGAGACTCTGTCTCAAAAATAAATACATAGAAAGAAAAATAAGGCTTGGCACCTGTGGCTCAAGTGGCTAAGGAACCAGCCACATATACCTGAGCTGACGGGTTCAAATCCAGCCTGGGGCCCACCAAGCAACAATGCCGGCTGCAACCAAAAAATAGCCGGGCATTGTGGCGGGCACCTGTAGTCCCAACTGCTTGGGAGGCTGAGGCAAGAGAATCGCTTAAGCCCAAGAGTCTGAGGTTGCTGTAACCTGTGATATTGCAGCATTCTACCCAGGGTGACAGCTTGAGACTCTGTCTCAAAATAAATCAATAAACACAAAAATAAAAAAGAAAGTGTGAGTGCTTGTGATCTAGTTAAACAAGTATGTGCTGTTTATGTGAAATGTAACTTATAGTCTGTGACCCATGACCTCTAGCCTGTGAATGATACCCCCATAAAACAAAGATAAGGATCCCCATTATAGAACAGTGCATACCATGGTTGCCACAAACAGACATCACACCATCCCTAGTAAAATAAGAGCTATTAATAATATTTATTGATACAAGGCGGACACAGTGTCTCACGCCTGTAATCCTAGCACTCTGGGAGGCTGGGGTGGGTGGATTGCTTAAGAGAAACAAGTTCTAGCCCAGCCTGAGCAAAAATCAAGACCCTCATCTCTACTAAAAATAGAAAAACTGAGTTGACAGGATCGCTTGAGCCTGAGTTGGAGTTTGCTGTTGTGAGCTATGACAGCACAGCATTCTATTCAGGGCGACAGCCTGAGTCTCAAAAAAACAATTATTGATACAGAGTAAAGGAAATTGGATTTACTGTCAACTGAAGTAATGCACAACCAAGGAAACTAGAACAGTACACCTGAGGGCCTCAGGGGACCCCCTGGGAAATCTTACAGGGACGCAGGAGGACATGGGTTGAAGGTGCTCATGTTGCTGTATTCCCTTTGTGAGGTATCTTCTCTCACTGGTGAGGGGGCCCTTTCCCACTTTCCTGGAAAAGTCCATGCTTATCTCTGCTGTGATTTAAATACAATAGACTCTTTTTCTTCACTTTAAATAAAATGTTTGCTCCCATTCTGCTATATTGGAGCCCCAGCTGCCTCATCTTCCACTCTCCAGTTTCTTGCTCTCCCTTTGACTCAGCTGAACTTGCTTGTTCTGCTGGACGAACTGAAGCAGGTCCATTGAGCTGCTCAGGGTGAACTTTCATCTCTGACAGTTCCTTAGCACCTGAGATGTAGGTGCTTTCCCACCCAGCGTCTGGCAGGCCATCAGTAGAGTACTCCACCCAAAAGTTTACCTTCAGCCATGCTGAAAACATGGGAGTTCACTTGAAAAAGTGGTCTCAGAGCATTGAAACGTGTCCCATCTTTATTTATCTATTTATTTACTTTTTTTAAAGAGATAGTCTCATTTTGTTGCCCTCGGTAGAGGGCCATGGCATCAGAGCTCACAGCAACCTCCACCTCTTGGGCTTAGATGCTTCTCTTGCCTCAGCCTCCTGAGTAGCTGGGATGACAGGTGCCTGCCACAAAGCCCGGCTATTTTTTTGTTGCAGTTTGGCTGGGGCCAGGTTCAAACCTGCCACCCTCAGTGTATGGGGCCAGCACCCTACTCACGGAGCCACAGGTGCTGCTTCCCCCATTTTATTTAATATGAAGGAAATAGGTTTATATATTAGTAAGTAATCTTTTCCTGGGCGTAGCACTTCATAGTTTATCTCCACCACTTTGGAGTCCTTTCATAGCAATCTTTCCATGTGGTTGGGGCAGGAAATCCAATTCACAAAAGACAGAAAACTGTTCAAGGACAAAGAACCAGAGCATGGCTGAACCTAGGACCCAAACCTTGATAGGACTATGAAGCCCACGAGGGTATCAGTGGCAGTTACCATTTTTTTTTGAGACAGAGTCCCTGTTGCCCTGGATAGAGTGCTGTGGCATCATAGCTCACAGCTACCTCAAACTCTTGGGCTCAAGCAATTCTCTTGTCTTAGCCTTGCAGGTCGTTGGGACTACCCGTGCCTGCCACATGCCTGGCTATTTTTAGAGATGAGCTCTTGCTCTTGCTCTTGCTGAGGCTGGTCTTGAACCTGTGAGCTCAGGCAGTCCTCCCACCCCGGCCTCCCAGAGGATTACAGGTGTGAGCCACTGTGCGGGCCACAGCAGTTACCGATTTTTGAGCACATTCTCTTTTCGAGGAAAGCCTGGTAGGCGTCCTAGATAGGCCTAGGTGGGCTGTATAATTTGATTTAATCCATGCCCCCCTAACTCTAAGCAGTAGGAATGTTTAGTTTCACTTTCTAAGGGTGGGAAGCCAGGGTTGATAAGTGAAATGAGTTCTAGGGTGATAGAATCTCTTGATGGCATAGTGTGTCTTGACCTCAGGGCTTCTCACTCTGATTTCAAAAAAATGATTTTTGCATCCATATTCCATACCTGTCCTTGATGATGTCACCTAAGTTCTTAGAACCTATTTACTTCTGTGCAACATGGGGATAATAATATAATGCCTACAGTATAAGCTTATAAGAATTATGTAAGACCTTTTATGCCAAACACATTGTAGATACAGATAAACAACAGGGTTTTTTTTTGTGTGTGTGTTTGCTGCATTTTTTTTTTTTTTTTTTTTTTGAGACAGATTCTCACTCTGTTGCCCTGGGCAGAGTGCTGTGGTGTCATAGCTCACAGCAACCTTAAACTCCTGGGTTCAAACAATCCTCTTGCCTCAGTCTTCTAAGTAGCTGGGACTACAGATGCTTGCCACAACACCTGGATATTTTTTAGAGATGGAGATCTTGCTCTTGCTCAGGCTTGTCTTGAACTTGTGATCTCAAGCAATCCACCCATCTCAGCCTCCCAGAGTGCTAGGATTATAGGTGTGAGCCACTGAGCCCAGCCGGGCAGACCCTATCTCTCTCTAAAAAAAAAAAAAGTTCAATTTGCCCCCCAATCCTCTGTACCATACTCTGCTTTTTACCCAATAATATTTATCATCTTCTAAGATAATTAATAATGCAGTTAGCCATCACCCTTACTCCCTTTACCATCCTTCACTTTTATTATTATTTTTGTTGTTGTTGTAGAGTCTTACTATGTCACCCTGGGCAGAGTGTCGTGGCATCACAGCTTACAGCAACCTCCGACTCTTGGGTTGAAGTGATTCTCTTGCCTCAGCCTCCAAAGTAGCTGGGACTACAGGCACCAGCCAGAACGCCGGGCTATTTTTTTGTTGCAGTTGCCATTTGTTTAGTAGGCCCGGGACAGGTTCGAACCTGCCAGCCTTGGTGCATGTGGTCGACGCCGTAACCACTGTGCTACTGGCACTGAGCCCATACTCTACTTTTATTGTTCTCTTACATAATTTATCACCTTATATATTGCTAAGTTGTTTATTTATTTAGTTTTTTTTTTGTAGAGACAGAGTCTCACTTTATCGCCCTTGTTAGAGTGCTGTGGCATTGCAGCTCACAGCAACTTGCAACTCCTGGGCTTAAGTGATTCTCTTGTCTCAGCCTCCTGAATAGCTGGGACTATAGGCACTCACCACTATGCCCAGCTATTTTTTTGTTGCAGTTTGACCAGGGCTGGGTTTTTGAACTTGCCACCCTTAGTACAGTGGGCTGGTGCCCCACTCACTGAGCCACAGGCCCCACCCTTTATTTAGTATTTTGATCATTTGTTGTCTGTATCCCTCTAGGACAGAGAGTTTGTTCTTTTTTTTGCAGTTTTTGGCTGGGGCGGGTTTGAACCCACCACCTCCGGTATATGGGGCTGGCGCCCTACTCCTTGAGCCACAGGCACCACCCTTTTTTTTTTTTTTTTTTTTGAGGCAGAGTCTCGCTTTGTTGCCCTGGGTAGAGTGCTATGGTGTCATAGCTCACAGCAACCTCAAACTCCAGTGATTCTCTTGCTTCAACCTCTCAAGTAGCTGGGACTACAGGCACCTGCCACAACATCTGGCTATTTTTAGAGATGGGGGTCTCACTCTTGCTTAGGCTGGTCTCGAACTTGTGAGCTCAGACAATCTACCCACTTCTGCCTCCCAGAGTGGTAGGATTACAGACGTGGATTTTGTTCTTTTCTTCAGCAGTATCCCTAGAACCTGCAACAATGCCCGGCACATAGTAGCTACTCAATAAATATTAGCTGTTATGGTAAAGTCTGACGACCCTTATTTAATAGAGTCCTGTCTCCCTGCTTACTCTGAACTCCTGATTTCTCTTAACCAACTTTTTTTCTTTTTTGCAATAGCACTTATTATCTTTCAAAAAAGATAGTATTTGGCCTGGCATGGTGGCTCACGTCTGTAATCCTAGCACTCTGGGAGGCCAAGGCAGATGGATTGCTTGAGCTCAGGAGTTCCAGACCAGTTGAGCAAGAGCAAGACCCCATCTCTACTACAAATAGAAAAAAAAAAAAACCAGCCAGGCATTGTGGTGGGCACCCGTAGTCCCAGCTACTTGGGAGGCTGAGGTAGGAAGATTGCTTCAGCCCAGGAGTTTGAGGTTGCTGTTTGTTAGGTAGACGCCACTGTAGTTTAGCCCAGACAACTAAGTGAGACAATGTCACATAAAAAAAAAAATAATAATAATATTTTTTTTTTTTTTTTGAGACAGAGCCTCAAGTTGTCACCCTGGGTAGGGTGCCATGGCATTTTAGCTCACAGAAACCTCTAACTCTTGGGCTTCAGCGATTCTCTTGCCTCAGCCTCCCAAGTAGCTGGGTCTACAGGCGCCCACCACAATGCCCAGCTATTTTTTTTGGTTGCAGCTGTCATTGTTTGGCAGGCCCTGGGCTGCATTCCAACCTGCCAACTCAGGTGTATGTGGCTGGTGCCTTAGCCACTTGAGCCACAGGCGCCGAGCCAATAAAATTGTTGCAGAGACAGGGTCTTGCTATGTGGCTCAGTTTCTTTATTCTTAGGATGAGGGTAATAACCACACCCTTCATAGGGTCACTGTTAAGGAATAAGTCAAGTAACCCAGGTAAAGACTACACACAGTAGATGTTTAATATTTACTAGCTATTATTAGTGTAAGTTCTCTTCCTCCCCCCCTATTTAATAATTCAGTTTTGTCCAAGCTGGTTTGGAACATCTGGCCTCAAGTGATCCTCCCTCCTGGGCCTCCCAAAGTGCTGGGGTCACAGGTGGAGCCACTGTGCCGGGCTACAGTAGGTAATAAGTAGAGGATGTGATGACTGCATCATATGTGGTGTAGCGCCAAAAACACTGCAAGTGGCACTAGGCCTCCGCGATTCCTGCGGAATTCCCGAGCTCCTTCGCCTCTCTGGCTGTCTTCCCCACGTAGTTATGACCCTCCTTTGCGTCTTGCAGCCGCTAGGGTCGAGCTCACCGGGCTGCGTTCTGCCGCACGTGGCCGCTGGGGGGCAGTGCTGGCCACCCGCCCCGCCCACTTCCCCGTCGGCGCAGCCGGCTCGTGGGACCTGCCCACCCCAGCCGGGAGAAGCAGGCCCCGCCGCGGCCCATTCAGTTCCGCGCGCGCCCCGCCATGTCCTGCTACATCTACCAGCTGCCCTCCTGGGTGCTGGACGATCTGTGCCGAAACATGGACACGCTCAGCGAGTGGGACTGGATGGAGTTCGGTGAGTGGGGCTCGGGAGGGCCAGGGCGACCGAGCTCCGTAGCGATTCTGATTGGGACTGGCCGCCAAGTCCCCCGTGGGCCTCAGTGGGTGCTGATCCGAGGGGCGTGTGTGCTGAGACTTCGGACTGGGGCTCAGTTTCATTATCTCCAAGATGTTGTAGGGTCTTCGAAGATTTCTGTCGGGAGTTAGCTGTCCGCCTCTACTTTGCCATACTGTTGACAGTGAACTTGATAACAATAGCCACCCGCAGTTATGTATGTTTACTCTGTGACGGGCCCTGTTGGATTGTTTCACTCAATCTCCCAAACAACCTATAAAATTCATCCTTCTCTTACCCCATTTTACAGATGAGGTAGAATAACTTGCTCAAGTGGAATGGCGTGGCTAAATGGCAGAGTGGGATTGGAACTCAAGCCATCTAACTCCCAACAACTACATTGTTAGTTCTGTGGTGTGTTTTGTTTGTTTGCATTTGATGACTGGCCTAGAGGGTCGTGGCATCGAGGGGGAGGCTACACGTGTTGTCTCAGCTTCCCAAGGGAAGTCTGCCTTGCCACCACCTCCCAGCTGTGTGATTTTGGGTCAGTTTCTTAACCTCTCTGAGCCTCAGCTTCTTAATCTGTAAATTGGAGGTGTTACTTAACAGCTGCCTCATAAAGTTGTGAGGAAAGTATTGTATAAAAAGCACAACACCTAAGTGTTAGATATTCTTACAAGTCATGAAGAACTGTTAATTATTCTTAGTTTTATGGTTTAAGTCACTGTAACTCGCGCCACTTAACTTTTAAAATGATGTGTATTTTTATTAAGTGTTAGATTAAGAAATACACCATTTACACAAAACCGTAAGTAGTATGTATGTACAGTTGAATAAATAATAAAATGAACATGTATGTGTTATCCTTCCAGTTTGAGGAAATATTTATTTTAATGAAGCACCAAGTGGTTCTCAATCACAGGTGATTTTGCCCCTCGGGGACATTTGTCAACTCTGGAGAAATTCTTGGTTGTTCTAACTTGGAGCTTGTAAACACCAGGGTGTTGCTAACTATGCTACAATGCACAGGACATTCCCCCACCACAAAGAATGGTCTGGCCCAACATATCAATAGTGCTGAAGTTCAGAAACCCTGTTTTAATGTAGAAACAAAAGTAATATGTGTTTAAAGCACAAGATACTGTGGGAAATAAACAACAAGATTAGCTCAGATTCCATCAAGAATAACGATTCTTTTTTTTTTTTTTTTTTTTGAGACAGAGTCTCACTATGTCGCCCTTCGTAGAGGTAGGTGGCGTCACAGCTCACAGCAACCTCAAACTCTTGGGCTTATATGATTATCTTGTCTCAGCCTCCCAAGTAGCTGGGACTACGGGCGCCTGCCACAAGGGTGGCTGTTTTTTTTGTTGCAGTTATCATCGTTGTTTAGCAGGCCCTGGGTGGGGTTGGAACCCCCCCAGCTCTTGTGTATGTGGCTGGTGCCCTAGCTGCTGAGCTACGGGCACCAAGCCTTAATTTTTTTTATTGTTGGGGATTCATTGAGGGTACAAGAAACCAGGTTACCCGGATTGCATTTGTTGGGTAAAGTCCCTCTTATAATTATGTCTTGCCCCTAAAAGGTGTGTCATATACCAGGAATAACCATTCTTTTTTCTTTTTTTTATTTTGGAGACAGAGTCTCACTTATTAACCCTTGGTAGAGTGCTGTGGTGTCATAGCTCACAGCAACGTCTAACTCCTTGGGTTTAGGCGATTCTCTTGCCTCAGCCTCCCGAGTAGCTGGGACTACAGGTGCCCGCCACAACACCTGGCTATTTTTTTTGTTGCAGTTTGGCCGGGGCTGGGTTTGAACCCACCATTCTCGGTATATGGGGCTGGCGCCTTACCCACTGAGCCACAGGTGCCACCCCCAGGCATAACCATTCTTAATATTAGGGTGCCAATAGTGGCAGAAGCTAATGTTTATTGGCTCTTTACTATGGGCCAGCAGAGTGCTAGGTATGACATGCCTCCTGGTCCTTTTCTAAACATTTATATGTATATATTTTCCAAAAATCATAACATTTTGTGCATTCATTATATATGATAGCCCGTTTTTTTTTTTTCCCCCACTTAAAATATGTCACATTTTCCCTTTCCAGGCAATATTATTTATCATCAAGAATTCAGATTTTTGGGGTGGCCCCTGTGGCTCAGTGAATAGGGCGCCCATATACCAAGGGTGGCAAGTTCAAACCTGGCCCTGGCCAAACTGCAACCAAAAACAAAACAAAACAAAACAACAAGAATTCAGATTTTTATTTTCAGTGTGTATTTTCATCAACTATCTTTAGTTGGAAAAGTAATAGATGAAATGATGTAGATCATTCTCTTGGGATAGAGAAGTAAGTATCCTTCCTGTCCTGGTCCTCAGCCTCCCTGTTCTCCATCCTAGAGGCAGTCTCTTATGATGGGGCTCTGTCAGAGATTCAGAGACTTATGAGGATGTCTGTTGCCACCTAATTTTCTAAACTGCACTGCGTCCCATTGCTTGGATGATTTGTGGCTTAACTAATTCAGATGTTTCCTGGGCAGTGGACAAACTGTGTGTGGGATTTGTTCTTGGTTTTTCCATGTTGGCTCAGCCTTCAATTGCAAATGTGAGAACAACTTCTATTCCTAGGAAATTATAATAATTTAGAAGGCAGACCTAAGACTTAAAAGAATAGCTTTTCGGGGCGGCACCTGTGGCTCAGTGAGTAGGGCGCCAACCCCATATACCGAAGGTTGTAGGTTCAAACCCAACCCCGGCCAAAGTGCAACAAAGAATAGCCGGGCGTTGTGGCGGGCGCCTGTGGTCCCAGCTACTGGGGAGGCTGAGGCAAGAGAATCGCCTAAGCCCAGGAGCTGGAGGTTACTGTGAGCTGTGTGACGTCATGGGACTCTACCAAAGGTAATAAAGTGAGACTCTGTCTCTAAAAAAAAAAACAAATAGCTTTTCCGGGATAAATTCACATACCAAACAATTCACTTACTTAAAGTATATAATTCAACAGCATTTAGTACATTCAAAGTTGTGCATCCATCTCCACAGTAAATCTTAGAAAATTTTCTTTTTCTTTTCTTTTTGAGTCAGAGTCTGACTTTGTTGCCCTGGTAGAGTGCTGTGGCGTGTCATCATAGCTCACAGCAACCACAGATTCTTGGGCTTGAGCAATCCTTTTGCCTTAGCCTCCTGAGTAGCCGGAACTACAGGCCTGTGCCACTATACTTGGCTAATTCCCCCCCCCCTTTTTTTTTTTGAGACAGAGCCTCAAGCTGTCGCCCTATGTAGAGTGCTGTGACATCACAGCTCACAGCAACCTCCAACTCCTGGGCTCAAGCAATTCTCCTGCCTCTGCCTCCCAAGCAGCTAGAACTACAGGCACCTGCCACAACGCCTGGCTATTTTTTGATTGCAGCCGTCATTGTTGTTTGGTGGGCCTGGGCTGGATTTGAACCTGCCAGCTCAGGTGTATGTGGCTGGTGCTTTAGCTGCTTGAGCTACAGGCGCTGAGCCTTTTTTTTTTTTGAGACAGAGTCTTATTGTGTCGCTCTGGGTAGAGTGCTATGGCGTCACAGCTCACAGCAACCTCCAATGCTTGGGCTTAAGCGATTTTCTTGCCTCAGCCTCCCAAATAGCTGGGACTACAGGCACCCGCCACAACCCCTGGCTATTTTTTTGTTGTTGCAGTTGTCATTATTGTTTAGCTGGCCTGGGCCAGGTTTGAACCCACCACCCTCGGTGCGTGTGGCTGGTGCTGTAACCACTTTGCTATGGGTGCCAAGCCTAATTTTTCTATTTTTGGTAGAGATCAGGGTCTTGCTCTTGCTCAGGCTGATCTTGAACTCCGGAGCTCTAAGGATCCTCCTGCCTTGGTCTCCCAGAGTGCTGGGATTACAGGCGTGCCACTGCGCTCAGACAAATCTTAGAACATTTTCATTACCCCAGAAACTCTGTACTCCTTCATTGTCACTCCCAATCCTTCCCCCCCATTTCTCTCATCTTTAAGCATTGCTTGTTCCAGATATTTCACGTAAATGTAATCGTACAATATATGGTCCTTTGTAACTTCTTTCATTTAGCATAATGTTTTCAACTTCATCCATTTTGTGGCATTCATTGTTCTAAACTTTATTTTAATAATATTTCATTGTACAGCTTTACCACATTTTATTTATTTGCTCTTCAGTTGATGGACATTGAGTTGTTTCTGCTTTTTGGCTATTATGCATAACGCTGCTAAGAATGTTCATGTACCAGTTTTGTGTGGACATTTGCTTTTAATTTCCCCTGGGTATATACCTAGGAGTGGAATTGCTGGGTCAGATGGTAACTCTAACGTTTAACCATTGGAAGAGCTGCCACACCATTTTCCAAAGTGGCTGAGCCAGCAAGGTATGAGGGTTACAGGCTCGTCGCTTGTAGCTCAGCGGCTAAGGAGGCAGCCACATACGCTGGAGCTGGTGTGTTTGAACCCAGCCCGGGCCTGCCAAACAACAATGACAATTACAACAACAACAACAAAAATAGGCAGGCGTTGTGGTGGGTGCCTGTAGTCCTGGCTACTCAGGAGGCTGAGGCAAGAGAACCACGTAAGTCCAAGAGTTTGAGGTTGCTGTGAGCTGTGACACTGCGGCACTCTACCCAGGGCGACGTAGTGAGACTCTGTCTCCAAAAAAAAAAAAAAAAGGTATGAGGGTTACAGTTTCTCCACATCCTTGTCCACATAAAATTATTGTCATCTTCTTGATTCTAGCTTTCTGAGCAGTTATGAAGTGGTGTCTCACTGTGGTTTTGATTTGCATTTCCCTAGTGATAGCGCTACTGAGCTCTTCCCATGTGCTTCTAGGCCATTTGTATATATATTTTTTGGAATGTGCCCCTGACTTTGTAGGCCTTGGAGCTACTGGAGCTGTTCGCAGTCCTGCCTGGGGCCTTCTCCCCCTGGGTGCCCCATGGCTGGCTGTCTAGTCTGTATTAACTTCCTCTTGGTGCCATAAAGTTACCACAAACTGATTGGCTTAAAACAGCACACATTGATTATTATTCTGGAGATCAGAAATGCTAATATCAAGGAAGCTCTAGGGGAGAACTCTTTTCCATGCCTTGACTCACTCCTAGAGACATGCTGCATCCTTTGGCTTGTGGCCCCTTCCTCTATCATTATTTATTTATTTATTTATTTATTTTTGAGGCAGAGTCTCAATATATCACCCTTGGTAGTGCTGTGGCATCAGGCTCTCAGCAACCTCCAACTCCTGGGCTTAGGTGATTCTCTTGCCTCAGCCTCCCAAGTAGCTGGGACGACAGGCGCCCGCCACAAGGCCCGGCTATTTTTTTGTTGCAGTATGACCGGGGCTGGTTTTAAACCCGCCACCCTTGGTATATGGGGCTGGCGCCACAGGCGCGGCCCATTTAGTTGTTGTTGTTGTTGTTGTTGCAGTTGTCATTGTTGATTTTAGCTGGCCTGGGCTGGATTTGAACCCCCCACCCTCGGCATATGTGGCTGGCGCCCTACCTACTGAGACACGGGTGCCACCCACCTTCCTCTGTCTTTAAATCTCTCTCTGACCGCTGCTTGTGCCATCACATCTTCTCTGAGTCTGACACTTAGGTCTCCCTGCATGGTACTTCCTGGTACCTTAGCCTGACCCACGTGCTCTAAAATAATCTCCTTATCTCAAAATCCTCAACTTAATTCCATCGGCAAGGCCCCTTTTGCCATGTAAGGTTCCGTAGTTACAGCTCTTGGAGTTTAATATGTGGATGCCTTGGGGGGGCATTATTCTGTCTGCCATAGTTCTTTAGGTCACCTCTCATGCTGTCTCCTCCCAGAGGCCTTTCCTGCCACTGTTCCTCTCTGGTTCATCACCATGCTTCATTTCTTTCATTCCACTTCACTTCCCTTGTTCCTTATTTGTTTCCATCTGTCTGTTCCCATTGAATGTAAATGCCACGGGGTCAAGGGC
Organism: Loris lydekkerianus; assembly: GCA_963574355.1. NCBI lineage: Eukaryota > Metazoa > Chordata > Mammalia > Primates > Lorisidae > Loris > Loris lydekkerianus. Next base: position 18,226 of record CAUYPK010102450.1, on the reverse strand, counting down.
CTTACCCGGGCAGTTCCTGCCTGTACTCCCAGAGCCTACCTAGCACAACTCTGGCCATTGGGCAGGTGCTCAGTGACCACTTGAGGGAGTGATGAGCTGAAGGGTGTAGGAGTGGTGAGGACGTGGGTTGTGGCCACTTCCACCCTAAAGAGCTGGTGTGGAGCCATGGCCAGCCCGCTTCCCATGCTGGTACCAGCTGTGCCACCCAGTCCCCATGCCCTCCATCTCCTCTGCACGAGTGATTGTGATTATCTCGCCGGCACTATAAAGTCCAGGCTTCTGTGGGTCATTTTAGAAAACGAGCTGATCGTTGTTCTGTGAGGCAGAGGGTAGGGTCATGGGAAGAACTCGAAAATGGTTCAGAAATTCTCACAGCCACAAATAGGCATACTTGTTTGGGTTTGACATTTGTTGACAGACGATCTGGTCACCTCTTGTTCATTCCTCTGTGACTGTGGCTGCATCCATTGGCGTCTGTCTGTGAATCCCTGTGAAGTGGGATTCTTTTTTTTTTGTGGCAGAGACAGAGTCTCACTTTATCGTCCTTGGAAGAATGCCGTGGCGTCACACAGCTCACTGTAACCTCCAGTTCCTGGGCTTAGGCGATTCTCATGCCTCAGCCTCCCGAGTCTGGGACTACAGGTGCCCGCCACAAAAGCCGACTACAATGCTTGGCTTTTTGTTGCAGTTTGGATGGTGCCGGGTTTGAACCTGCCACCCTCGGTATATGGGACCAGCGCCCTACTCACTGAGCCACAGGCGCTGCCCGTGAATTGGGATTCTTACATCGTCACCCACTGAGGTGTGTGCAGAGGGGCTTGGGACAGGGGCTTCTTTGTGGGACTGCTCCCCACTGGCCTCTGTTCACTCATGCACATGTGCCAGCCTCTGTGCACTCCCCTGTGACATCAGGCAAATGACTGCCTCTCTCTGAGGCTTTAGTTTCCTTGGCTATAGCAACACCCTCTTGGCTGGGCGTGGTGGCTCATGCCTGTAATCCGAGCACTTTAGGAGGCTGAGGCTGGTGGATTGCCTGAGCTCATGAGTTCGAGACTAGCCTGAGCCAGAGGGAGACCTCGTCTTTAAAAATAGCCAGGTATTGTGGCAGGCCCCTGTAGTCCCAGCTACTTGGGAGGCTGAGGCAAGAGAATCACTTGAACCCAAGAGTTTGAGGTTGCTGTGAGTTATGACACCACGGCACTCTGCCCAGGGCAACAGAGTGAGACTCTGTCTCAAAAAATAAACAAACAAACAAAACACCCTCTTGGGGGGGTGCCTGTGGCTCAAAGGGGTAGGGCACCGGCCCCATTTGCTGGAGGTGGCGGGTTCAAACCCAGCCCCAGCTAAAAAAGCTGCAAAGCAAAAAAAAAACAAACAAACAAGAAAAACACCCTCTCAGAGTTTCTGAGAGGCTTAGGGAACAGGATGGTTGTAAGCGTCTTTAAGGCTTTTCTCCTTCCCCACCCACGGAGGAATCTGTTTAGGCTAGAGAAGGACAGTCATTTCAGGAGGACATGCCATCCCCACTCTGGAGGGCTTTGAAGATGGGCCAGGTTTTCTACTGCCTCAGGTGAACTGTAGGATTTGGGAACTTGGAGTGATGGTCTCCATATGCAGTTAACCGTTGAGGACAAAGGAGGTTTTCAGCCAGGTGTGGTGACTCACGCCTGTAATCCCAGCATTCCAGTGGGCTGAGGCAGGAGGATTGCTTGAGCTCAGGAGTTGAAGACCACCCTGAGCAAGAGTATAACTCCCTTTCTACTAAACGTAGGAAAAAACTAGCTGGACATTGTGATGGATGCCTCTAATTCCAGCTACTCAGGAGGCTGAGGCAGGAGGATCACTTGAGCCTGAGAGTTTGAGATTGTTATGAACTATGATGAGGCCAGGGCACTCTACCAAGGGTGACAAAGCGATACTCTATCTCAAAAACAAACAAACAAATAGGTTTTCACAGAAAGTAGATAGTTTACTACTTACAGCTAACATTTATATCTCATTTATTGTATGCCAGGCACTATTCCAAGTGCTTCTGTGCAAATAACTCATCTAATCAGGCGGTGCCTGTGGCTCAGTGAGTAAGGCATTGGCCCCATATACTGAGGGTGGGTGGTTTGAACCCAGCCCCAGCCAAACTGCAATACAAAAATAACTGGGCGTTGTGGCTGGCGCCTATAGTCCCAGCTACTCAGGAGGCTGAGGTAAGAGAATTGCCTAAACCCAAGAGCTGGAGGTTGCTGTGGGCTGTGACGCCACGGCACTCTACCGAGGGTGACAAAGTGAGACTCTGTCTCTAAAAAAATAAATAAATAAAAAATAACTCATCTAATCCTCACAACAACCTCTGAAGCAAGCGCTATTGTCATCCTTTCCCAAATGAATAGCAAGTAAGAAGCAGAGACAGAATTTGAACTCAGGCTTCAAATCCCAAGATCTGGCCTCTGAGCCACCATGTACACATGTTTTTATATCTGTGGAAAAAAAGTCTGGAAGATCAGACGCCAACATATAACCAGTGGTTTCCTCGGGGTCTTCCAGGAGGGATGATCATGGGGACTTTGATTTTCTTCTGTTCTCCTGATGTTCTACAACGGCCAGGCATTACTCGTCTGTGCTGAGGAAAGAACCGTGGACTTCGCAGGAGCCCCCAGTAGGGACTCACCCCACGAGGTCTCTGTCATGTCTTGACCCCGTTTATCGGGCCTGGTTAAATGCTGAAGGGTCAATACTTTAAGATTTGTCTCTTTTGTTTAAGTAAAGTGTCCAAACTGGAAGCCACCTCAGAGATTCTGTGGCTGAGTTTCCAGTGCCACCGGCCACCAGTGGCAGCTCCGGGCTTTTGTTCTTCCCATTACATCACGCTGCCTCCCAAGGGTAGGAGTGAGTGTTGGTTGTCTCTGGGCCTGGGGGGAGTGTTCCTTCCTCTTCCCTCCACTCTTTGTACTGCAGGAAGCAGCTCCTGACCTGGCTGACTTCACTTCCCACTGACTGGGAGCCTAGTCTGGGGTTTCCAGTGACCAAAGTTGTAACTCAGGAATTTTCTATTCTCAATGGGCCGCTTCTGGAGGTTTTCTCTCTACAGGAAGCTGTTGCAAGCCTAGTTTGTCCAGAGGGGAGGGACTTATGCAATCTGATCCCTTTACTTCCTGGCTCTGTGGTCCCCTGTGGCTCTAAGGATCAGGTCCAAACTCCAAAGCTCCGCATTCATTGGCAGGTCTTTGTTGTACGGTCCTGGGCTCTGTCTTTTGCTTCACCTTCCCCTAAGTGGCCACCTGTTTGTATTTTCTGGGCAGAAAAGCTCCATGGGACTTTGGGTTCCTCACCACAGTCTCTTGAGAGCTTGTCACAGGCTAGTGCACAGGAGGCACCAGTGATGCTTTACTGGATGAGTGAATGAGGGACTTAATCCATTCCTGTGACATGACTTCTGAAGTCCTGGAACTAACTAAAGTTTGATTACTTGATTCCTGGTTTTGAAGAATGCCTCTCTCACTTCACTAAACTCAATGGAATGCTGACCATTGAAAATGCCATTTGTGAAGAGCTGTTAACAACTCAGAAAATGCTTATGGTATAATGTTAATAAAAGCAGGATGCAAAATTTTGCCTACAGTCTGGCAACAACTATGTCCAAAGCCACATGTAGGTGGAGGGGAGTGCTTTCTGGCTCCTAGTGGCCTTGGGAAGGTGGCAGGACACTGTAACATTTTTCCTCCTGCATTTTCCTGTTTTGGTTAGTGAACAACCATTAATTTAATGGTAAAAATTGAAAAGGAAAAATGCATTTTTTTTTTTTTTTGAGACAGAGCCTCAAGCTGTCACCCTGGGTAGAGTGCTATGGCGTCACAGCTCACAGCAACCTCCAACTCCTGGGCTCAAGTGATTCTCCTGCTTCCACCTCCTAAGTTTCTGGGACTATAGGTGCCGGCCGCAACCCCCGGCTAATTTTTGGTTGCAGCCGTCATTGTTGTTTGGTGGCCAGGCTGGATTCGAACCCGCCAGCTCAAGTGTGCTTGAGCTACAGGTGCTGAGCCAGAATGCATTATTTTTATTCTTGCCAAGTAGCTCCCTGAAAATTTTGTTTAGTACTTCAGAATTGGCAAAGTGCTTTTGTATTCACAGCTGTCTTGATCCTTTTAACAGTATCAAGAGGACGGTGGGGCATGGGTTTGTTCCTTCATTCATTTATACTATATATAGTTAGAGTCCCCCCCAGGAGGGCTGGGGCTGGGCTTGAACCCACCACCTCCGGCATATGGGGCTGGCGCTCTACCCCTTTGAGCCACAGGTGCTGCCCTTGCTCGGCTATTTTTTGGTTGGAGTTGTCATTGCTGTTTAGCAGCTCGGCTATTTTTTGGTTGGAGTTGTCATTGCTGTTCAGCAGACCTGGGCCAGGCTCGAACCTGCCAACCTTGGTGTTTGTGGCTGGCACCCTACTCACTGAACTATGAGTGCTGAGCCGAGGTGCTTATTATTGAAGCCCCGCAAGAGCAGGATGGGTCCTCCAAGTGAGCCCTCCTTACATTTTGCTCCCCAAGTACCTTACTTGCCTGGCCCTTGTGCTGCCTCTGCCCCTGCTCAAAGCCAGGCACTGTTCTTGGTTCCGGGGCTGTGACAGTGAATGAAATAGAATAAAATCCCTTTCCTATATGGGGTTTGCCTTTCTAGAAGAGGAGGCAGGCAGAGCTCTGTTACACACTGGGACACCCACTGGGGACATGACTGGCTATAGCAAAGAAGTAGTAAAGCTCAAGGCTTGCCCTCTGCTCCTGTGGCCTCGTGTGGCAGCTAAGCTGATATTTACATTCAGGTCCTAAGGGTGTTAGAACTTGGAGGCCCCCTGTGGATCTCAGCTAACTGTGGTATAGGGTGAGTGGGAGGGTGTCCTAGACAAAGCTGGGCTATCATGGGGATGCTCTCCTTTCTGGAGGGACAGCCTCTCTAAGTGCAGCCCTCTTCCTTGCCCTCCAGCCTCCTACGTGATCACAGATCTGACCCAGCTGCGGAGAATCAAGTCCTTGGAGCGGGTGCAGGGTGCAAGCATCACACGGGAGCTACTGTGGTGGTGGGGCATGCGGCAGGCCACCGTCCAGCAGCTCGTGGACCTCCTGTGCCACCTGGAGCTCTACCGGGCTGCCCAGATCATCCTCAATTGTGAGTAACTCTGGGGGCCCTTCCTTGGGGGGAGCTATCATGCTCCTAAGCTGTTTGGGTGTGAGTTATACTCTCTAGCCTTAAAAACTTTTTTACTCTTATAACTTTTAAAAAAATTTTAATGAGGGCAACACCTGTGGCTCAAAGGAGTAGGGCTCTAGAGGTGGTGGGTTCAAACCCGGGCCTGGCCAAAAACTGCAAAAATAAATAAATAAATAAAATAAAATAAAATAAAATAAATAAGAATTTTAATGAGTTTCCTATGCACCTAAAAACTGGTAACAGGGCTTGGTGCCTGTAGCTCGAGCGGCTAAGGTGCCCGCCACATACACCAGAACTGGTGGGTTCAAATCCAGCCTGGGCCTGCCAAACAACAATGACAGCTACAACCAAAAAATAGCCAGGTGTTGTGGCTGATTGAGGCTCTGTCTCAAAACAAAACCCGGTAACAGCAATTACCTGTGGTGAGAGGAATTGGGTGGCCAGGGAACGAGGCATTGGAGGGAGACTTTACTATAAATTCCTTTATACCTGTTAAATTTTGGGTATCGGGAGTATTTACTCAGGGCAAGTTGAATCTATGCTTCTGGGCAGTCATCCTCAAGATTTGGGCTCAAATAAACTCTACACTTAATTATAATAACAACCCCCCACCCCAATTTTTAATATTGTGAAGCTTTTTTTTTTTTTCCCCGGCTTGGCGCTTGTAGGTCAGTGGTTGGGGCACCAGCCACATACACCAGGGCTGGCAGGTTCAAACCCAGCCTGGGCCTGCTAAACAACAATGTGACAACTATAACACAAAAAATACCCGTGCGTTGTGGTGGGCCCCTGGAGTCCTGGCTACTTGGGAGGCTGAGGCAAGAGAATCACTTAAGTCTAAGACTTTGAGGTTGCTGTGAGTTGTGATGCCCCGGCACTCTACTGAGGGTGACATAGTGAATGAGACTCTGTCCCCCCCTCCCAAAAAAAAAGAAAAATAGGGCAGTACCCGTGGCTCAAGGAGTAAGGGCATCGGCCCCATATACCAGAGGTGGCAGGTTCAAACCCACCCCGGCCAAAAACTGCCAAAAAAATTTTTAAAAAGGGAGGCTGAGGTGGGTGGATTGCCTGAGTTCACAGGTTCTAGACCAGCCTGAGCCAGAGCTAGACCTCATCTCTAAAAATAGCCAGGCGTTGTGGTGGGCGCCTATAGTCCCAGCTACTTGGGAGGCTGAGGCAAGAGAATTGCTTAAGCCTAGAGTTTGAAGTTGCTGTGAGCTGTGATGTTATGGCACTCTACCAAGGGCTTTAAAAACAAAAATAAAAAAACCCCACCCAAACGTGACTTGTCTATTTCAAAAATAATAATTAAAAAAAACCCCAATTGTTATAGTATAAAAAATTCAATAAAGCCTATAGTAAAATTGATTCACATCGTCATCTGTTTCCCTGTTTTTCATCCCAAGAAGTAATGACTGTCAGCAATCTCTGGGTTTTCCTAGAAGCTTTCTTTGCATGAATAAGCACATTGTGCGTCTGCGGCCTCTCCCCTTTGAGACAGTCTCACTCTCTTGCCTGGGGTTGAGTGTAGTGGCACCATGCCTCACAGCAACCTCAAACTCCTGGGCTCAAGTGATCCTCCTGTCTCTGCCTCCAGAAGTGCTAGGATTACAGGCTTTTCTTCACATTTTGAGAGAATTAATGACAAACACTTAATGAGTCCAAAAGGCAGCAAGGAGGGGCTGCCAGAGAGGGAGGGGGAGCTGTTGGCTCTAGCACAGTGAGGGGTGGGGGTAGGGGCAGGGGCTCTGGGTAGGGGCTCCAGCCCTGTCCAGTTTGGAGAAGGGGAGAGTGCCAGACACTTGTTTTGCCCCTGCAGAGTGAGCTAAGATGTTGCAGGGGTGTCCTAACACATGAAAACAGAGAAGCACCAGGGATTGAGACACTGGCCTCTTGTTGGGCACATTCTCACCATTGACGTCAGTCAGAACTGACTGGTGACTAATCTCTCTTTTTTTTTTTTTTTTTTTTGAGACAGAGTCTTACTTTGTCACCCTTGGTAGAGTGCCGTGGCGTCACAGCTCCCAGCAACCTCCAACTCCTGGGCTTAGGTGATTCTCTTGTCTCAGCCTCCCGAGTAGCTGGGACTGAAAGAGAAAAAAAAGAAAAAGGAACTAGGCCATCGATGGCTAAGGGACTTGCCCACGGGCCCACGCCTGGTGCTAGGGATATGATGGTGGTCACATCTACGTGTGTCTGGATGCGGAGCCCTCATGCATAGCATTCACATCGGGACCTCAACTGCATGAGTTGCTACTGAGAACAGTCTTTGGGATTCCAAGAAACACTAGTGATGTTGCCCGTCAGCCTGTGTTCTGCTTTGAACTTTGCTCAGATCCAGCTCTCCTGTTCCCACCACCCTACCCTTCTCTCTTATTCACCAAACCTTCTCTCTTCACCTTAGCCCTGTTGATCAAAACTGCTGGAGGAAGAGAAATTAAGGCTGGTTTCCACATCCACAAATCCCCTGGTTGTTATTGTGTTTGGGAGATCTGGTGTTTTACTATTGGTTGAGTTCTCAGGCAAGGCACTTCTCCTTTCTGTAGCTTATGAGGTTTTTGGTTTTGTTTTTTGAGATGGGGTCTTACTCTGACCCCAGGCTACAGTACAGTGGGTCATCATAGTTCACTGCAACTTCAGACTCCTGGGCTCGGTAGGTGGGACTACAGGTGTCCACCATGATGTCTGGCTAATTTTTGTATTTTTTATAGGGATGGGGTCTCGTTCTTGCTGGTCTCGAACTCCTGACCTCAAGCGATTCTCCCGCCTCAGCCTCCAAGAGTGTAGGATTACAGGCGTGAGCCACCATGCCTGGCCTTTTTTTTTGTTATTTAGGAAAAAAAGTGCTATAAATCCCTGTTACTTGGAGGTGACTAGGGAGGGCATGTAAGAAGTATTTATCATTGCAACTGGTCAAGCCTCTTCCCTTCCCTAGTTGTAACATCAGGTAAACATTATTTTGCATTTACTTGCCTAAAATCATTTATTTACTTGCTTAGCTGCCTCTGGCAGTTTGAGCACCTGACTTCTTCTACCACTTCTTAAATGGTTTTAAAAAATAGATTTGCTATATATCATTAATGAGAATGTTTAAGTTAAATCACTTCAGCAAATGTGAGTCTTAACTCTTGCCATTTCCATGCATATAATTTTTCAGTTTCAGCTGCGATGCAGGAACTGAAAAGATGTAAAACTTAGATCAAGAAGGGCAGGGTGGTGCCTGTGGCTCAATGAGTAAGGCACCGGCCTCATATACCGGAGGTGGTGGGTTCAAACCCAGCCCTGGCCAAAAAAAAAAAAAAAAAAAAAAAAAAAAAAAAAAAGAAGAAAAAAAAAAATCGCCTGGAAAACCTAAAATGTTACCTTTTTTTTTTTTTTTTTTTTTTTTTTTGATAAATTTGAATTTTATGAACACAGAAAAAGCCTCTTCGTGTGCTTAAAAACCACACCTTCTAAAGCAGAGTAGATTCTTTTATTTTTTTCTCCTGTTTGATTACTTTCGTTTCTTTCTGTTCTCAGGCAGGTGATCGTTATTTGTAGGCAATGTTCCCATTTCTTCATTTTGCCAGGTCTGTTTCTGAGTTATTTATTCCTTACACTACCATCACTGAAGACGAGACAAGGTCCCACACTAACAGCTTTCGTGTGATTGAAAATAGCGAACTTGGAATTCAGTTTGTGTGCCGCCACTGCGGGACAGATAGACTTAAGAATTTACAATATGTAGGTGTAGTATCGTAGTTCATCAGACAGGAGGATTTTAGCCTTCATGTGGGCCTGTCTTTCCATCTCAGAGACATACTCTTAGTGGATTAGAATGAAGCTAGCAAGGTCTTGAAGCATATTTGTCCTAATCTACAGTGACACCTTTTATCTTCCAGGAGCACACACAGAACACTCAGTGCCTAATCGGTGTTGACTGCTTTGCAGATCTCAAGGGAATAAGATGACAAAAGTAGGGAAGGTTACAGATTCAAATAGAACCGTAACTCATGTTGATCTGGATAATTAACTTACTTCTTCTAAAGATGTGTCATTTCTTGGGGGGGAAATAATATCACATGATTAAAGTACACTTTTTTTATTTAATTTTTTTTAATTCTTAATTTCAACTAGCTTGTACATTCTTCCTTGTTTGAAGTACTCTTTTTTGGTGTTCATTTTCTTCTTCCTCTGGAGATGCTGTGCTGTTTTTGATGTTAATAGAGACGGGGTCTTACTCTGGCTCACTGCTGGTCATACTGGTCTTGAATCTCTGAGGTCAGGCAATCCACCCGCCTTGGCCTCCCACAGTGCTGGGACTACAGGCGTGAGCCACCACGCCCGGCCTATTTTATTTATTTCTTCTGGCGACCTTATGTGGTATTGTCGTCGTTTTTCCTATCTGAGGATCTGGCTGGGGGTGGTGGCTCACGCCTATAATCTTAGCACTCTGGAAGGCCTGGGTGGGAAGATTGCTTGAGCTCAGGAATTTGAGACCAACCTGAGTGAGAGTGAGACTTTGTGTCTACTAAAAATAGAAAAAATAAATTAGCAGGGCATTTGTGGCAGGTGCCTAGCTATTCAGGAGGCTGAGGCAGGAGGATCACTTGTACCCAGGAGTTTGTGGTTGCTGTGAACTAGGCCGATGCCATGGCACTGTAGCCTAGGGCAACATCTAAAAAGAGAGTGAGAGGGGCGGTGCCTGTGGCTCAAAGGGGTGGCCACATATGCTGGAGGTGGCGGGTTCAAACACAGCCTCGGCCAAAAAATAAATAAATAAAGTTAAAAAGAGAGAGAGAGAGAAGGAAGGAAGAAAAGAAAAGAAAAGAAAAAGAAAATGGAGGCTCAGAAATTTCAAGTAACTTGCTAACTTGCTCATGGTTATACAACCAATAGGTGGCCAAGCTGGATTCAAGCCAGGCCCAGCCCACCTGGTCATGTCTGGAATGAGGCAGTCTCTCTGGCTCAAACTGGGAGTCCCATTTAGGCTAGGATGAGCTCCCTGTCTCAGACAGGTGGTCAGAAGACCCCTGGGAAATAACACTTGACCCTGAAGAATGAGGAGACAGTAGTCATGAAAAGATCTGGGGAAGGGTACTCCTGGCAGGAGGAACAGCCAATGCAAAGACCCTGCAAAGGCAGGAGGAAGCTTAGAGAGTTGAGGAACAGCAGGGAGGCCAGAGTGGCAGGAGCCCTGTGAGTGAGGGGAGAGAGGCAGAAGGGAGGAAGTGAAGTTAGCAAGGGGACAGGGCCAGACCACGCAGAGCTTTGTGGGCCCTGGAGAGATGGGACTTTGGACTTTTCCCCCAAGAGGATGGAAAGTCCTAGAGGGTTTCAAATAGGGAGTTGATGTGGCTTGAGTCCTAGTAGGGAAGGATGGACCTGAGGGAGCAGCAGGGAGCATAGGAGGGGCCATTACTGCATTTTGTGTGGGATGAGGGGCAGTTGGACATTGGGAACTGGAGGTCAAAATCAAGGTGTTGGATTAATCTGGGCAGGGGAGAACCATTGGGACAGAGGCAGCAACTGAAACTGGGAGGGACTGGGGTCCTCTAGCACTTGTGATTAGGGTAAGAGGGGAGAAGAGCAGCCAGGGTGGGCAGAAGGTACCTGACATCCTGCATGTGGACCTGCAGCGTGGGAGGGGCAGAGAAGAAGTTACAGTGGCCACCCTCCCACTACTGCCCCTCCCTGCCCCATCCTGCCCCTGCGACTACCTGACCCTGCCCTTGGACTGTCAGACCACCCCCAGGTTCAGTGTGTTAGGACGTACAAGGCACTGCAGCCAGATGAGCTGACCTTGGAGAAGACTGACATCCTGGCAGTGAGGACCCGGACCAGTGATGGTAAGAGGGGCCTCCTGGCGAGGCCTCCCCAAAGGGGCTTCTCAGAAGAAGTGATTTAATTAGTTCTGTATTTATTTCCTATGGTTTCTGTAATAAATTACTATAAACTGGGTGATTTAAAAAAACAGGAGGGAGTTTGATGCCTAAGATATCACAGGGAAAAGTTAATGTAAGTGTTGATTAACCACAGCATGCAGGAATCAAGTTAGACAAGAGGAGGCACTTCCTGCTTGTAAAGTTGTAGGATGAACAGTGACAGGAAGAGTGGGAAATACCCTTCTCAGGGGATGTCAGGAAAAACAGGTCAGAAGTTCATCTACACGACAGCTAGAGGCAGGGTCCTTACTGGAGCTGGGAGACGCTGAGATGTTGTCACCTTGGCCCCAGGGGTGCAGACAAGGCTTGCATCAGGGACCGAGGCGTTCCTTCCTAGTTCAGGCCCTGGTGCCCCTTTGATGCCACTGATGCTGCTCTTGGCCTGTGTGTCCATAGGCTGGCTGGAAGGGGTGCGCCTGGCAGATGGCGAGAAAGGGTGGGTACCCCAAGCCTACGTGGAAGAGATCAGCAGCCTCAGTGCCCGCCTCCGAAACCTCCGGGAGAACAAACGGATCACGAGTGCCACCAGCAAACTGGGGGAGCCCCCTGCCTGATGGGTGGGTATGGCCTGGGACACCAGCTCTGGAGCAGGTCAGCAGTCTCCATGCTCCAAGACACTGCTGCCTGCACTTCTGTTCAGTGACCCTGGCATGGAGGGCTCCAAAGGTTCTCCCCTGTCCTCATGCTCTAAACATCCTCACTTCAGGGCCAAGGGCAGTTTCTTCGTCTGGCATGGGGGCCACAACAGGTGACTGCTGATATCTGGCAAGGACTGGGGCCCTCTCTCTTCCATGCCCTTGACCCTGCATGACTCTTGGTTTCTCTGGCAGGGACCTGGCTGGGGAGTGCTCTGGTTGTGGTAGGTGCTGGAACCTATATATCTGTGGGGTCTTCACCACCTCCCCTGGCCAGAACCCTGAGAAGGTTCTGGTTGCTGTGACTTGTCTGTAAATAAACTCTCATATGCCTTGCTTAGAGTCTGTGAGCCATCTGGTGTTGTGGCCCCAACCCCTGCCAACCCTATTTCCCCAACTAAAGATAGGGGGAATGGGGTTTTGCCTCCCAGGGGGTTGGCTTTCTCTAGAGTTTAACCATAGGAGGGAGACTGGGGGCAGAATATCTGTTAGTCTGCTTCCAGCTACAATAAGAAAATGTCAGATTCAAATAGGCTTAAATATTAAACAAATGTTACTAGTTCTTATATTTGTTTTCTATGGCTTCTATAACAAATTACTATAAACGGGGTAACTTAAAGCAACAGAAATGTCTTTATAACAGTTCTAGAGTTGGGCGGCACCTGTGGCTCAGTGAGTAGAGTGCTGGCCCCATATACAGGGTGGTGGGTTTGAACCCGGCCCTGACCAAACTGCAACAACAAAAAAAATAGCCAGGCATTATGGCGGGCACCTGTAGTCCCAGCTACTCAGGAGGCTGAGGCAAGAGAATTGCTAAGCCCAAGAGCTGGAGGTTGCTGTGAGCTGCAACACCACAGCACTCTACTGAGGGTGAGAAAGTGAGACTCTGTCTCTAAAAAAGAAAACAAAAGAAAAGGAAAAACAGTTCTAGAGTCTAGGAGTCCAAAATCAGTATCACTGGGCCAAAATTTGGATGTTGGGAGGACTGCGCTCCACCTGGAGTCTCTAGGGGAGAATTGTTCCTGGACTCTTTTGACCTCTGGTGGCTGCCAGCACTCTTTGGTTTGCAGCCACATGACTCCAATCTCTGCCTCTGTGGTCACTGTCTTCTCTGTGTGTCTGTATCAAATCTTCTGCCTCCCCTTATAAGCAAGTTATTGCATTTGCAGCCTACCCAGATAATCTCCCCATCTCGTGATCCTTAAATCACATAAGCTCACCCCATCATTTTTGTCATAAAAGTAACACAGATTCTGAGGATTAGAAGGCTATCTTCTACAGATCATTTTTCAGCCTACTACAGGTCTCATAATTGAGAAGCATAGAGGAAATGTGGGCTTCAGGTAAGGCGTGATCCAGTGGCCCATTGATGTCATTGAGGACCAGTTCTTTCCATTTCTCTACTCTGTTGTCCTTAGTTTTGTCTTTAACTTAAGGCTTCCAAACACCAAACACGGAAGAAGAGAATTTGTCTTAGCATTCTCCAAGTCCTGGGGTTCTGATTGGACTTCTGGGCTGATCATGGCAGCCAGAGGATGGTGTGTGCTGATAGGCCTGGCCTAAGTCATGTGCTCTATTCCTGGAGCTAGGCTGGGGTGTTGTCTTCTCTGGAATCTCATGGATCTCCAAGTGGAATTTGGTGGCTGCTGCAAAAGGGGGGTGAGGGGCATTGCCAGAGAGGCCGATGTTTACTGAAATCCAACTTACTCAAGTCAGTGGAAAGACCTGGAAATAATGAGATGTGAACACTATGGGATGGGAGCATCTTTCAGCCCTCAAAAACAGGTCGCAGGGGAAAGAAAACAGATGAGTCAGGGTGGTTCCAGGGGCAGGGGGGAGAAGCTCAGATCAGGGATTCTTTGGGAATTACTTTTGAACATGGAATAGTACAGGGATGTGACCATTTCTCCAAGGGAGGTGTGGGGTGTACGGGCTTAGGGAGTAGATGCATTTGAATTTGAATTGGTTCTGACATTGATACCTCACATGATTTTAAAAACTGAACCTATTATTACAGAACAGTTGCAAAGATCGTACAGAAAGTTCCATATGCCCCTCTTACAGTTTTTCCCATTGTTAGCATCTTACATGACTATGGTGCAGTTGTCAAAACTAAGAAACCAACCCTGGAACATGGCTATTAACTGAGTTCCAGACTTTATTCAGATTTCACCGGGTTTCCCACTAACATCCTTTTCTGTTCTGGGCCCCAGTCCAGGATCCTACATTGCATTTAGTTGTCATGTCTTAGGTCTTTCTCTGGTCCGGGACAGTTTCTCAGTGTTTCCTTGGTTTTCATGACCTTGACAATTTGAGGCGTTCTGGTCAGTATTTTGTAGACTATCCCTCAATTTGGGTTCATCTGATATTTTTCTCATGACTAGACAGGAGTTAACGGGTTTGAGGGAAGAATACCACAGAGGTAAATAAAATGCCTCTGGTCACATGACATTAGGAAGCATGTGATGTCCACGTGACTTGTCACTGGTGATGTTAGCCTCAATGACTTGGCTGAGGTTTTTCTCCTCGTGAAGTTGATCTTTTCCCCTTTCCATCTGTTCTTTGGAAGCAAGTGGAGCCCACACTAAAGTTAGGGGGGGTATACTTCATTCTTGGTGGAATATAAGTATCTACATCTATGTAAAATTTGGAATTCTTCTGTAAGGAAATTTTGGTTCCTTTTCCTCCATTTCTTTGATTAGTTACTTACAGTCGTGCATAGCTTAACAATGGGGTGAGGAGATTTCATGGCTATGCAAACATCATGGAATAAATGCACTTACCAAACCCAGATGGAGAAGCCTGCTATACAACTAGGCTCGATGGTTTGGCCTGTTGCTCCTAGGCTACAAACTTGAACAAGCTTGGACAGCACATTACTGTACCAAGTGCTGCAGGCAATGGTAACACGGATCACTAGGCCATAGGAATTTTCCAGCTCCATGATAATCTTATGGGACCACTGTCATATGGCCTGTCATTGACTGAAACGTCATTACATTGTGCATGTCTACATTTCTACCAGCGTGGACCTATGCATGTATTTGTTTTATACTTTGCATTGTAATCCAATATCATGTTACTTATTTTATTGTTCACATTGCTGTTGGCCATTAGGAGCTCTTTCAGATTAGCTCCTGTGCCTGTGTGACGTGCTTCCATTCTTTTGTGTTTTGAGCATTTCTTTGCTTTCTGGCACTTTAAGATGCTCCAGACTTATCTGGCATTTTTGCTGCGTAGAGTCAGCCATTTCTCTTAAGAGAGTGATTCCCTTTATTTTGAAGAATGGTGTTTAGAAACCAAGATCTGGGTGTGGGTGTGCTCATTGCTCCTGAGGTGTCACCTCTCCAAGGCCTCTCACCAAGGAGAGGTGATTATGGGCAAGACACCAAGCCCGCTTAAAGTCTCTTTAAGGCTATAAGCTTCAGTTCATCCACCTGCAAATGGGGATGGCAATAATGGTACCTACTTCACAGAGCCACTGTGAAATAAAGTCTGCAAACAGTTGACATGGTGCCTGGCCCATAAGAAGTCGCAACAAAGTGGTGGCTTTTGTTGTATCAGAGCTGTACGGAGCATGGGGATTTAAGGGACTCAGAAAGTCTGGGAATGGGATTCCTGCACTGAGTAAAGTCCTAGGGGCTTTTGTGCTCCTTCCAGCGCTGAGTCTGCATGGGGAGAGCCAAGGTTAGCAAAGCAGAGGAAACAAGCATCCAGCCTGCCCTGGCACATCTGGAATCTGGCTGGCACCTGAGTCTGGACTAGGCTGCTAGTGGCCACAGGGGCTGGCTTTGGGGCTGTGCTGTTAGCAAAGAGCTGAGGGCTGCACAAAGTCTCATTAGTCCCACTTTTCTCATTCCCCACCTGCCCAGGGGGTAGATCCAGAGCAGGTATCTTGGAGGAGTCCCTTTCTCAGTGCTGCCTTGCCCTGGCAGGGCCTTGGCCACAGACCCAGGGCCCTGCCCATGCTTGTTGCAGGAGGAGGAGGATGGTGTGGGGTGGTATTGAGCAGGACAGTAGTGGAGGCGGGCATGTCTGGGGCTGGGGTTTTGGCCTCTGAGGCTGTCTGCCCAGCCGGCCTCCCAGCCACAGACCTTCAGGACCCCCCTCCTCACCCAGTGCTCACACCCTTTTCTGTGGCAACCGAGAGGACCCTGCTTCCCCCATCCCTTGTCCCCGAACTCTAAACTATTGTTTAGAAGATTTTCCCCTGAAATGAAACTGTTGAAGAAGAAACTTATTTCAGGGCATGGTGAAGCTTCTGTGAGGGCCAGTGAGCCCCAAATTCAGCCCCAGCGACACTTAAGCTCTGGGTAGCCTGCCAGGGTGGTTGTGCACTGAGTTCTTTGTTGATTCCCTCCTTCTCTCCTTCTCCCCTCCCTACTTTCCTTCCTTTTTTCTTTCTTTCATTTCTTCCTTCCTCTTTCCATTTTTCCGGTCTCTTTCATTCTCCTCTCTAATCCGTGTCCACGATGGGCCCAGGGACACAGGCAGCACCCCCAGCCTCAGTGACACCCCCCAAAGGGTGAGACAGATAAGTAAACAGGTGAAGTTCTGGACCCCAGACAGAGTTGTTAGGATGTGGGGCATGAGGAAGTCTCCTGTACCATCAGCGGGGCTGTAAATTGGCACAACCACTTGGCAAAACAGTTTGGCTGCTTCTGCTAAGGCTGAGTGCATGTCTACCCAATGACCCAGAAATTCCACTGCCTTCTTTGGGTAGACACCCAGCAGAATCAGTATGTGCCCCGAAAGATATGAATTAGCATTGTTCTCAGTACTATCCATTAATAGCTAAAATACCAGAGAAAACCCAAATGCTCATCAGTGGCAAAATGAAAATCCTGGTGTATTCACACAGCAGCACACCATAACTTAATGAGAATAAATCTATTTACAGCTACATGTAGCACCTCCGTCTGCCCCAGGGGAATCTAGACAGAGTGTGTGAGAAGCCAAACAAAAAAGGAGACTTCTGGATGGTGCCTGTGGCTCAAAGGAGTAGGGCATCAGCCCCATATGCTGGAGGTGGCGAGTTCAAACCCAGCCCTGGCCAGAAACTGAAAAAAAAAAAAAAACAACCAGGAGATTTCTTAGGTGAATGTATTTGCATAACAGTACAAAAAACCAGGCAAGATTAATTGTTGGAATTGAGGCCAGGGAGCGGAAGGCCTGGGGCAGGGTGGGGGTGGGGGGAGGAACTTGTGAGGGAGGGATGGTGTGCTGTTTACACAGGGTTGTTCCCTTTGGACAGTGGGCTGTGCACTTAAGATCTGTGGGCTTTCATGCATGTGAGTCAAACTTCAGCGGAAAGCATACTCACTGCCCTGGTGGGGGAACCTTGGGTCTGTTGTGGCACAAATCAGGGAGCAGCTCGCGCTCCCTGTAGATCGGGGCAGGCTTCTCGGAGGTGGTACCACTGAAACCACATCCTGAAGGACAAAATGGCAGTGGCAGTGGAGTGGCCACCCTGCAGTTCCTCTTTAATTCATCTGTTGTCCTGTTTTCTGACATCTCCCCCATTAGACCATGAGGCCCATGAGGGCAGGAACTTTGGCTGTGTTCCCAGGGCTGTGGCCTTGTTGCCATCTGCAGGACCTGGCACCCAGGGGCGGTTCAGTGAATGTTTGCTGGTGGATTTGAACCTGGTTCTGCAAGAATTCTGAGCTCGAGCTCTCCAGCACCCCCTCAGACCCTCTCTGCTCCCTCAATCCCCTGCCAGCTCCCTCCATGAGCCATCTGGTACCAGTGTGGCAAGAAGGTGGGCCTGGCTACCCTCAGGCTGTGGGTACGGCTGCCCCAACTGGACTGAGACTGCCCTGGGCACCAGGAGACCTGCTGGGCCACTTTTGCTGACCTGACCTGGATTTGGACCTGGGCTCAGCTCTTACTTCCTGTCCCTGAGTGACCCTTCCCCGTTCCAGAGTTCTTCCCTCTGGGCCTCAAGTGTCCTCCCCAGATCATATTTCTACTGGGAGAGAAAAACACAAAGAAATTGGCTGAAACTGCAGCAGGAAAGACTCTGGTTGGATATCGAGTAGAGTTTGCCAACTGTGGGAACCGTCTCAGACATCTGGGCGGTGGAGGAAACAGAATTACAGAATCTCCCCTCGAGCAACATGAAGAGGAGGATGAACAGTCATCTGCCTGGGTGGGGGGCACAGCACAGACAAGGTGACCTCAGGAAGCCACTCACAAGCTCTCAGCTCAAGAGCTGCCCTGAGGGGGGCTGGTCAGGAAGAAGGAAGGGGTCGGCTGCTGGGTCTGGCCTTCCAGGTGCTGCTGTGGGCATGGGAGGAGGAGGAATAGAGAGGGGTGCCAAAGGGGCCAGTGGCCAGGCCTGCTCACTTTTTTTTTTTTTTTAATTTATTTATTTTTTTATTATAGATAAAAATATGCACCATAGATGTGGCCCGACCCATTACCCTCCCTCCACCCAAACCTCCCCCCTCCCTTCCCCTTCCTTGGTCC